>JAAAKQ030485873.1:0-15031 GCA_010016005.3 Zanna intricata
AAAAGTCATAGTACTTTCAGACCTAGGCCCATCATCATCAGTGATGCATTTTTAAAAATCATTATATATGCACATTATATAAGAATAACATAAAAAAACATATAAAAAAAAAATTAGAACAAGTATTTGTCAGTCGAGATTAAAATGTTAGCTGTCAATAATATACAGCAATCAATTAATTTATTCAAAACTATCATTGATATCAATTTAAATAACATTTATAAGAATGTCCCCATCAAATTCTGTATATTCTGCATATTCATCAGGCTAAATTTACATTTATATTTATATTTAAATGTAAATTTTGTTTTTCAATAAAACAATTTTCCATAAATCTGTATCAGTATTGCTGTCTTAATTAAATTTTATGTCTTTTTTTGGCAAACTTGGTTCTTTATAGTTTTTTTTTCTGAAAAATTTGAAAGTTTTTTGAAGTTTGGGGATGGCATTTTTTGAGTTTGCCTACAGCAGCAAAAATGCTAGGGCTGGATCTGCTCAAGTAAGTACAAAGTTCCTAAATATCATCCTAGCCTGTTCTGGCAATGTAATGTTTCTGAGAAATATTACACTTGGAAATATTAAGCTGAATTATAAATATTCTTTTAAATATCTATTAGAAGATAGCTAAGATAGTGAGGTTTATGTCGTATAAATAAAATCAAGTGTAGAAATCCTTTTTTGAGATTGTACTTTAAGGCAAAAACCTATTAAACGCTGGGGGTTGCCCACAACTCTCAGTGTTTATCCCAATAAATACTGAACCATTAAATTGCGGTTGTCTGTTGCTAAATACTGCTATACAAATTTTAATGCTATTTGGCTGAAGCTCAGCTACAGGCAATAATAAGAAGAAATATTAAAGTAACATACTGAAAGTTGAACCAGGTACAGTAGAATATCAGCTAGAATCTTTAATAATTGAGATACAGAGACTAATAATTTAAAAAAATTTCAAACAGCATCAGTCGTGGTCATTAGTCATTAGTAAATGCCAACAATTTGCAGTGAAACTGCTTCAAATGTTATCTAACGTTGGTTATTTAAAAAAAACTAGTTTATTAAAAATGGCTTAACCATTTTTAACTAATTCTTAAATTAAATTTTTAAATAGTTTTTAAAAATGGTTTAACTAATTCAAATGGTTATTGGAATCCTACTCAGAAACTGTACTAACTATTAGTAAGCAATATGTACAATAGTAATTAGTAAGCAATTAAGCAATATGTAAGAAATGTAAGCATTTCTTACATATCGCATTTCTTTACATTATTTTGTTTAAACTTATATTGTATATATTAATTTATGAGTAGCTCCAACACGTTTAATTATTAACATTACCTCAAATAGTTGTTCATCAGTTTCATCAAATGGTAATCCATTTAGTTTGTTTATTATGCTTGCAACTCCTGTAAAAAAAACCATAACATATACACATATACTAATGAAAATATGGATTAATGTGCTTATGTTTAATCTTTTACAAAGGTAATATGTTTGTTGTGCTTTATTTTATATAGTGGGAACACTCCTGCTGAATGAATGTTCAGCAAGTTCTTAAAAATGGACTAATTGTTAATTTCATAAAGTCCAATTAGTATTTAGTTTGTACCATAGATATATTTTGTATATTGAAAAGCCAAAAAAAGGATCAGAAAATTAAAATGTTCAAATTTATTATTTTGTAATAAATGTTATTAAAGTACTATTTTGTAGTTGTAGTTACAGTAATTTGTATTCTAGAGAAATCTGCCTGATTTTTTTTTTTTTAAATGAATTACTTCAAATCACGATTCCTCTCTCATTATTTACAATGATATTTTAGGTATTCTTGTTCTCTTGTTTTATGATTAATGTTTATTTATATTTTTTTTTGTACCATACAAAAACTGTTATTTTTTTCATTCTAATTTATTCTGGTACAATAATCTCTATTTATCAACAGCCTAAATAGTAACTGTTCGCTGATGGTAGCCAACGTTATTTTTTCTCTTCTAATTAAAATCTGATCAGATTTTTCAACATATAACATTTTCTACTTTTTGTTTCCCAGATGTATAGATTTTCATTCTTTTTTTAAAGTAAATTTGTATATGTTACCTTTATTATTGCGTAAAAAACTAGTACTATGAATTTTATTATTGTTTTTTTAAGTATAAAGAAATAATAACATAATGAGTTAATTTCATGGATCTTCCAAATTCATGCTGTCTTAAATCAGTAAGTAAGATTCATGTTAAAGGTGTATCATATTTTTTTTATTTATCAAAAGTCATTGTTTAAATTTTAAAATTTGTGTGTTTACAGCCAAATATTTTTGTATTTTACAATTTATTTGTTATTGTTTTATGTACAGTGACATGAAATGAATGTAAATATGATATGTCTTACATCACTTTAAATTAAACACGGATTTTTCTTTATTTTCTTATTTTCATAAGTTCTGTTTATGGCTTGATTCTAGTTTTGGTTTCCATACACATAGGTGCATAGATAAACTAATATTTCAAAACAGTTCAATGATTTGAGAGCTCTCTTCGCTTGATATTGATTTGTTAACTATTTTATCTTTATGATTCTTGTAACCATTCAAGTTTTTATAGTTTTTCCATAATTTTTGCAATTAAAAGAGCAATATATATATGTATAAAAATGCATGTGCACACACACACACACACAGCCTTAATAATTCCCTAGCTATCAATCTCAGGGATGCAAAAGTGATGTCATTTTATAACTTACATGGTCAGCTCACCGGTAGGACTTTGATATCACTGTCAACGTTGTTTGCATCACTGTCGGGCGGGTTGGCAGTGAGAGGGCACAACGCAGACCGGTCAAAACTGACGCTCTCGTACATTTCCATTCAGTGTAGCTCACGATTTACACATGAAAGTGCGGTGTGTTTGTGTTTAACATTTGTCGAGATAAATCGATTTAAGTAATAATAAGTATATTTTGGATGTGTATTAGTTTATTTATGTGTAAAAGATTAAAGTAAACTTGTAAAAAAGTATAAAAATTCAATATGTTAGCCAAAGCTTGTGTAAAAGCAAGCTGAAAATATAAGTTACGCATATCATTGGAAAGGGGAGGATATGGGCCTCGTACAGGTACCCCAATATCCTCGGTGCTGAGTGAGCGACACTGTTTCGGGTGCATTGCAAAGTTGGCTTGGCGCCTCAGTGAGACAGCGTGAACACCTCTACTGCTGCTTATTATGCCTTATGTCTCTTGCTTCTCATATCACAGACCAAGGTTGAACAAAATTGTCGTCGAATATTAGTAGAAATAAATATCATGTAACATTACGTGTCTGTTTTATGTTAAAATTAAATTTAGTATGCAGTCAATGTCTCGTTTTTATTTCATCCAATGCACAAAAAGTGACTTGCTGACATACAGAACGACCAGTTTATCTGTAGAGTTGGGGTTAAATGAAGGAATTAAAATTTTCCATTGGAGACTTTAAGTTTTGTTAAAAAAAAAAATATGATGGTGGCTCTTCTATCTCACTCTACAGGTAAGTTAGTAGGTTGAATCTCAGAGGAACTTCATCCAAGATCTGTAACATTTCACGTTAAACCAACAGACGTGCTCCCTGACACAACCCCAACAGATTTTTTTAGATATTGGATTATTATATCTATAATAAACATGTTGGTTGTCATTCTTAGATTTATTTACAATAGTTTATATTTATTAAGTTACATTTATTTTTATATTTCAGTTTTTTTTTGTAAAGGAAGATTTCTGATTGGTTTAGAGGTTTTTTCATAACTTTTCCTTTTTTGCGAGATGCCTGATACTAATCTGTTTGTTGCACTCTTCAGTTATAATTCTATATCTTGGTTATTAAATAGCTTTGTAAGAATATAAAATATGCAATACAAAATTGAAAATTTACAAGATTGAACAGGGTGGCTGACCCAATTCCCCACATGGATTTTATTAAATAAAGAAGAATTAAAGAATATTAAAAGGGGTTAGGAAGAGAAAAGGAGATGACCCATAGAGGAGACTGCATACGATTGGGCTAGTTTACTTTCTTTTTTTTTTAAGCTAGTTTACCTAAATAATACTAACCTATTGTTTGATAATTTCGATTGCGTACTGGCATAGCTAAAAGACTTCGTACATTTCCAGCTGTACCTTTTTCAACTTCTACACATTCAGCCACATTAATTACTTCACCAGAAGCTGCCACTCTTTCTGCTAGACCTAAAAGATACTGTGAAACATTGCTATTTTCAACCCCTTGTCGACATCTGTAATTTGTAAAAAAAAACACAAAAACAAAGAACATATTATTAATGCATATTAAACTCTTTCAGATCATAATTGTTAAATAGCAATAGCATAATTTATTGATGAAAATATGTGAGGGAAAAAATGACTAATCTTATTCTTCCAAAAGTGTGATCAATAAAGATTCAATTAGAAACTTTAGAAAACAAATTGGGAAAGTAACAACAAAGTTAGCTTTGATTAAAAAAAATTACAATTGTTTAATGAGTTTTTTAATGAGATTTAATGAATCTTCTCCATGAGGTTTCTTAATATTTTCTTTCTAGTTTGCACTTTAGTAAAAAAAAAAGGCTGTTTATACATAAAAAGAAAAATGCCTGGATTACTAAGGAATTGTAAAATCTAACCATATGCAAAGAAATCTTGTGAAATTTCAAAATATAATTTTTCTGATAGCTTTCAGAATTGTTTGAAAAAATACAAATGAATTTATACTAAAGTTATTTGTACTGCTAAAAGATTATGTATAATATATAATTCAAACAAGAAAATCTAAAACCACGTGAGCATTTAACAAAAGTGAACGATTTTAAAACTAAAACTGTAAAAAAATGGTGATGTAAATTTACTTACTTATTATTTGTTGTTTGGCCATTAGAAGGAGAGTTCAGTTCAAACAGTTTGGAAAATTTCACAGACTGCAAAAAAATAATTAAAATTTAATAACTATTTAAAATGTGGTACTATAAAAATGCATATTAACCTTTAATACATAGGACCTCTCCCAAACAAACTTTAACTTTAATCAAAATACCAGCAGAAGAAAATAAGTTAAATAACTCTAATGTAATTTTCCTATCATGTAATTTTGTATCAATACAGTTGCACTTCTCTCAATGACTGAATTGACATATTTTTTTAAATCTTGGGTTATTTTTTAAGCATTACCAATCAATTTTGCTTTATTTTCTAACATTTGAAATAAAAAAAATATATAAATGATAATCAAAATGTAACATTTATGTTTAATTTTGATCCCTTATATTACTAAGAATAGTTCTTCTCTCTATCTTCTTCCTTCATTGTGTCTATTAGATGGGTTGATTTAAAAAATAAATTTTATGTTTATCTCACAATTTTTTCTTCCACTAATTGTCTCTATTTACCTTCCCTCTTATTCGATACTCTAAAAAATCTAGTCTTAACATATTTTTTACCTTTTTGGTGTCCTTAATTCAATCACATTTATTCTGTAAGATGTAGAAATTAACAATGATCAGTGCAGTTCATTGGTGAAGTATAGCAGGGTGTGTTTCCCAAGACTTTTGTTTTATCAGTGTAAAAGCCCAATGAAAATTGAAGAATATTGACTAATTGAGCACTAATGAATCCAAAACAGGTCTAGCAGGCTGATGGTGACTGAGTGCTACCAATTTGCAGTTATGTTTGGTAATAGTGCCTATACTGAAGTTTTGCACAAGAAGTTTTTTAGCTCTTTCAGTTTAATGAAAGTAAATTAATATACTTACATTCGCTGATCTCTGTGGCGCGAGTGGTAGTGTCTCGACCTTTCACCTGGAGGTCCCGGGTTCCAATCCCGGTCAGGCATGGCATTCTTCACACATGCTACAATTCATTCATCTCATCCTCTGACGATATACCTTAATGATGGTTCCGGAGGTTAAACAAAAAAAAAAAAAAACATATATATATATATTTACATTCATACTCACCTCAGATGAATCCAATTCATCAACAAGAAGTACAGCAGCTCTTTCACATTTTAATAATTTTTGTGCACGTTGCATTGTTTTTAAAATAACTTTCTCAAGTGATGTCTGTTCTTCAAATAAATCATGTACAACTTCTAAAAGATTCTGAAAAAAGCAAGAGAACTTCAAAATACTAAAATGATTAAAAAAAGAAAAGAATATTTTATATAGTTTAAAGTGTAAATCCTCTTTAAACTAAAGAGGGTTTATCAGTTAGTAAATAAGGTTAGTAAATAAGTTTAGTAAAGAGGGTTTATCAGTTTAAACTGATAAACCTCTTTACTAGTGACTTTTTCACTAATGAAGTACTAGTGGTAATGTTATGAGTGTGTGATCATTTATAAAATTAAGGACAGTACTTGTACTTTTTGACAGTAATTGTATTTTTTAATAATTGTCTACTCTTTCATGTTGTCTATATTACATTATCAGAAATAATCTGTGCTTTAACTTTTTTTTTTTTTTAAATAAATATAGTTAATTGTAATAGAAAACTTGAAATTTTACAGCTTATCTTTTAAAATTATATTATTAATTAGAATTATATTTTCTGAAAGCAGTTATAATTTATTGTGTTACTTTGAGATAAAAGAAGAAAGTTCTTTTAATTCACTGATTTATTTATAACAACTAGGATGTGGATGCACTTAGGTTTGTTTACATAAATTTCATCTTAAAGGTAAACCTTTTAGAATATAATTAAAAGATCTATTTTCAGTCTAAAACATAATCAGGTGTCTACTACATTCATGATATAACATAAGTGATTGAAAATATGGTTATAGCAATCAAATTTTACTTGTGAATCCAAAGATTGATTGAAAGGTCAATTTTTACTACAGGTAACATCATTTTTATTACAGGTGACTAATATTCAAATGATAATAATGAAATTCATTTATATGAATAAAATTATATACAATTTTTTTTTGTGGCAGATGTTTCTTTAATTATACACTGAATTTTTCTACCACTGTAAACCAGCTTTCTTTGCATTTACTTCAAATTGTTTTATTCTCAATAAAATGGTTTTGTTGGTATGAACATGTTAAAAAAAACTAATTAAATGTTATGTATTGTAAAATATTTATTATGTAAAACTTCTCTATGTTATGATGGAAAAATTGTTATTGATTAAACAGCTTTGTGTTTCATCTTTTCAGAGTGTATTACACATTACTCGTTTGTTAAAAATTATACTAAATTATTTGAGCTCAAATTTTTTATTTGTATAAAGTTTATTGTAAATATAAAATGAGCAAGAAAATAACAGAAATCATCTTTAACCTAGTACAACACAATTCTGCTAAAGCGACAAATTTAGTGATTTTGACAAAAATTGTGACGGCAGAAAAAGACATTTTCTGCCGTCTTCTATACTTAACACATAAAGCACTTTGACTTATAGTAGAGGGGATGGACTTCCAGGCATATTTTAAAAAGTATTATAATCTATTATTTTTTCTGATCATCAAACATTCAAACAATGAAGATTTTTTCAAATGTATTTATTAGTTCTTAAGTAATCAACAGAGTCAACAGATTAAACATTTTTTTAAATGATACAAATCATCTCTGTGTGATAACTCTTACAAAAAAGTGTTATAATTATCAAGATTTTTCAATGACACATGGAGATTACATAAAATATAATTTAAAGAGGATTTTCAGAACAGAAAAACTAAATGTCTTCTTATGTAATTCAGTTTGAATTAAAAATTTCTGATGATATTTACTTTGATTCTCCATGTCTTTAAATAAAGAATGTAGATTAATAATTTCTTTCTATTAATTAACTTTAGTGACAAAATAAGTCTTAATATTTTATTTGAGACCCATTTGATTCAGTTCTCTGAAGGTAGGGAATTATTTAAACGTATTTACTAGGGTTTATAACAACTTTTTTGTCAGAAAATTCTATAATTGAAAAATAGACATAAGTTGTTAATGATGAAATTTTGTTTATTATATGAAATAGTGATAAATTTTAAAGCATTTAAGACAGGCAAAGTCAAAATTAGATTTAGTTAAGTGCAAATATCTGAGCATGAAATAAACAAATTAATGCATTTTATTAAATTTATGTATAACATCAAAAATTTTTTGATACATACTCTATTTCTATCATATTCTTGTCTCGAAGTTTCCACAATCTGTGCATTAGTTATAGCAATTCCCACAAACTGTAGATAAGTCTCAAAGAGCTGAAAAATAAAGTTTAATTTATTAATTTACTGAAATAAGTTACATGTAAAATGTTTGAATGTTGAGAAAAAATGGAGAAAGAGATAAAGATTGAGAGATAGAAAGAAAGAGAGCTTTAACTGAGGAAAAGAATACCACCTCTACAGTTTTATGTACTATATATTCAATGGTATATGTACACAAGAATTTATTTTATAATTACATGCATGCAGCTATTACATTTATGTATAATGTACATTTTGTATATACATACATTCATGTACTTAGTTTTTATGATTTAAACAATAAATAAAAATTTTATTTATACATTACATCATATATATAAGTGTGTGTACATGCGCGTTTGTGCGTATGTGCGTGTGTGTGTATGTATGTATGTAGTGTATTTCATATTTACAAAAAATCTATATGCATTATTGCTTTTTGAATTTCTTCTCTTTAGTAACTGAGCTAACTTATCTCCATTACTTCTTTTCCAATTGCTATTTTTCGTAGATTCCAATTACTTACTTCCTTCACTTTTTAACTTTCGTTGTATATTTAACTTTATATACTATTGTTTTTAATCTTTTTTTCTTTTTAATTGTAAGTATTCATTTCTTTTTTTAAAATATCATATCAATACCTGCGTATTGTATCTATGTAGATATTTTCTTCTTGTAATTAATGTAAAAACAATTAACTGCACAAATTTTGTAGCTGATGATGAAAGCACTCAAAATTGTATTCATACCTAAACATTCTAATGTTTCTTAATGGGTTTTATTTTTTGTTTGTTGGTTTGATTTATTCTGAATGTAACAGATAAATGAATTTAATAGATTTGGTGATACATCTGATTATTTATATTAATTATTAATATTGTTTAATATTAATTGTAAATTGTAATTTAAAATCATATTTTTGGATTTTTATACAAGGAAGTCATGTAGTGTCCACATACCATAGTTTTTTTCATACCACTTTATGATAGAATTTTTGACAGATGGATTCTTCTCAAATTTTGCTTGAAATTGCTGCACAGTCTCAACAGACATGGTTTTCACATATTCTAAATACAAAATACTTTCTTGTGTTGAGTCAGTGAGTCACTTTGCTACTACTGCTTTCTTGTAGGAAACTGTAGTAGCTAAGTAATTTTTAAAGTTACTTTCATTTAAATGATATATAATTCAATGTTTGTTTCATCTAATCCAAGGAGCAGCTGACACAAATTCAACTTATTCAAATTTTTAATACAATATTTTATACTGTAGCTGAACTAACTAGATATCTCATTTTCGGTAGGAAGGAAGTTAGAAGTATTTATGCCTACGACCAGATTAGTTTCTCATGTCTTGTGGGTTTGAAATAAACTATGTTGAGCTAAGTTATATTTTAATGAGTTTATTTCTAATATAAAATAATTTTTTTTTAATTGTTATTTTGGGTAGGAAGATTTTTCTGACTTAAAAATTTGTTGTTAATTTTTTAAGCAGCTAATATTATTCATTTAATTCTTAAATTTCTAAACAATATAATACATTTTATATACCTCTGGTTTTTAATTTGGTTTTACATACCTCTGGTTTTTTAGTTTTCCTGTAAGAGGTGTTAATTTGGCCATAGATTTTGTAACCGATTTAATACCTTCATCTGAAATTTTTGGTAGCACTAGTGCAGTCGGTTTTTTGTTATTTATTTCTTGTTCCTTTGCTGGTGCCATCATTGCTTTTTGTTCAGCTAAGGAAGTACCACCTATATTTGGTAACTTTTTAAATACTTCTGTAGAATTCAAATCATACAATTTTGATAAATAATCGTTTTTGTATTCAAATTATTGCTGTTGTATTTGTTGTTGATAATGTTGGTACTGTAATTGTGGTCTTGGTTGTTTGTAATGATTATTGTTATCAACAATGTAATCTTGATCTAATCTTTGCTGTGATGAATAAATTGGTGGTAATAATCGTCTTCAACTTCATAACCACCTGATGGATATAAATAAAGATAAATGAATTTAAAATAATTAAAATATTGAATAAACTGGTATCTCGTTATACTGCATGTATGTTTTGTTGTTTATTTAAACACTATCTCTCTAAAGTTATGATATTTTTATGAGGGTTCTATTTTTTATTACATTACTTAAAAACCAAGCTTTTTCCAGGCTTTTTATTCTTTACTTGCTAATTAATTTTGAATTCTTTCTTTTCACTTTTACTTCATTGCATCATACAGCTATACTTGCAATATTTTATAGTTACGATTAACAAACTAATACTTATATGAGTAAAGCATGTAGGAAATATGAAATCTGAGAATTTTAAGTAAAAGTTATTTCATTAGATAACATTTATAATATTTTCTAAGTTATAGTAATTCAAAGCTAGATCCAGTGCAGGTGCTTATGTCTGATGAGATTATGTCTTGAGTTTATTAGTTTTTGGAAAATTAATATGTATGATCCTAGGCTGTAAGACCACCATGAGCATTATTATCATAAATTCACATACCATTAATGTCAACATGTTGTGATGCCGTCTCTGAGGAAAATGATTTCAGGTAAATGTTGGGATGAAGGAAAAATGGTTTGATTGATCTTTTGTTGTTTGACATGCAACACCACACACTTACTACTGGTCCATTTTTTATGTAGTCATTAATGAAGCCCAAATTTTGACATTTTCTTTATTGTCTTTATTTTCTTTGTCTTAAATATGAAACCATATTTTGAGTAAAAGCTATTTTATTAAGAAGATTACTTTCATCTTTCGATCAATTAAACATGTTAAGCGTAAAATTTCAGTGAGGAATTCTACATCTTGTATGATTTATTGAACAATATAAAGTTTATGATACATTATAAATATTCCCTTAGCACTTGATAAACAGTTGAAAAAGGGTGGTTTAACTAATCTGCTGCTTTTTATGTTGACTATGAAGAAATGAACTAGAATCCTAGACTACACTAGAATCCTGTGAGTTTTTATGTTCAGAATTTCCCATGGCCATGAAATTTTAATACTGATTATGACTAAGACCAATGAGAGTCCATGTATGTTGCAATGGGGCATTTACATAGAGTGGTATTCTTAAATTGAATTGTAGTTTCCAATTTGGTTTCTATAAACAATTCATCACACTGTGCCTTCCCTTGAGGATTCATGAGTGATGATTTCTATTTATTTCATGAAGAAGCTTCACAAAACCAGATGTAATAAGTAATAACGCCATCTATGAAATTTTTTGAATACTTTTTTAAAATAAAACTAATAGGCAAATTTGTAAGTTATATTTACATTGCTATTGTTTAAAGGAATAAAGATCTTTTATGGAGACTTATTATTCCCATGTGAAAAATTCTCTCAAGTTTTATTGAATTCTTTATTCATTAGACTAATTTATTTCTTGACTTCATTTTAATCGTTGAAATTTATTATTATAGTAATACAATGCCAAAGTGATTATTATTCTAATTACATGAACATGATCTGAAGAAAGTTAAATTGATGTTTGAATAATTGTAAATTCATGTATGGTGTATGTAAGTAAAAATCATTATTTAATATTACTTTATCCTCATTAAACATCAATCACCTGAAGAATTGTGAGAGAGATTGGTGCCTATTGTTTGGAGGGAGCCTGTTTTCCTTTGAGTGATCTGTTGCTTGATTCCTAATTATTGATTATTCCTATTATTGCTGATTTTTATTATATTTCCTGTTGTTTAGCTTTGATCCTTTCTTTCCTAATTTGGTTCTATGAAGTTGGTTGGGCCTCCATTGCATTTATGCTGAAGAATGCTGGAAGCTTTGATACTAGTGTGTTCTTATCATTCAAGTCATCAGATGAGGGATTCCTCTATATGTGGATATGTCATGAAACTTTCTTACATATTCAGCGGATTCAAAAAATTCATATTTCTAAGGGTTGAATTGGCAATTGAGTACAGCATAATCCTTTCTAATATAACAATCTGTTATGTAAAAAGATATACAGTTGTAATTAAGATAGTGAAAAATTAAGGCAGATCTGAAGAAGTTAAGGTAGAAATATAAAATATTGTTATATTTTGTTTAATTAGTGTATAAAAGCATGTTGAAAAAACAAAGATGTATAAAGATGTAGTTCCTTGGTAAGATATGGGGTAAGAAGATTTGTGTAGTGGTAATATTTTTGCTTAGTTGTATGTTAGGGAATAGAGAGCTTAAAATTTCTAATATTTTTATTCATTTGGCATACATTACTTAAATTCTAACCAAAATAGCAGTTTTACTGTGCAGAACAAAATTAAATTGTTCTTATTTATAGTACTAAAATGTTTTCTACGGTATTATGTTATATTATTAAATTTATAATGAGGTTTTTGACCTTGTAGCTGATACTATTAGACTGAAAGTTAAGTTGGATATAATCCAAGAATAGAAGTAAAAGGAGGGTCAAAATATGACGGAACTGGGGTTGATGACTGTAAACATAAATATTGTCTGGAAATGGATTAAAAAAATAAATATATGTTAAGATCTTTTTCTATAAAATCAATTGTACTTTGCTATTATAATATGAATCAATTCTGTTAGACACTGTTTATTTCTATATGTTACACTGTACATATGTATAATAAATATCATGTATTTAAATGTGAATTTAATTTATAATGATTTATTCTATCTAATGTATTTATTTAAGTAAAAAGTTAAAAATTTATCTATGTTTGATGTTTAAGTTCAATAAGTTGTGAAATTATTTTTGCAAAATTTTGTTTTACAAAACAAAATAATACTTAAAAAAAAAAAAAATAAAAATAAATTTAATACTTTTTGGAATTAGTAAAAAGTAATAAGTTGTTACTTACAATAAATATTTAATAAACTACTGAGTATGATTTTATAATTGCTACTTTTATCAGATGTTAACAATCTATTACCATTCTTCTTTCAAGTTCTTCTATGCCAAGATGTTCATTGCAGCGCTATTTTTTCTTTTCATTTCCTATTTTTATAGGATTAAGTGAAAATGTACTTACCAGTATTCATATAAAAAATAAATTTCATTTTTGTAAATTGTTACTTATTAATACAAAATTTGATTTAAAGAAATAATCCTGATAAAATAATGTTATTTATTTATAGTCTATTTAATATTGTAATTACTATACATATATATATAGCCACTGTACATAATATACGTGCTATAGAACGTAACATAGTGTAACTATTAACATAATGTCTAACAATTAACTATTGAAAAACAGTCTTCCTGGTGGTTTAAATATGTCTCCATATATAAAATGTGTAAACATGTTAAATGTGTCTGGTTTAAATTTGAAAAAAAAGTGTGATGTACTTTAGATAGATGACTGTACAGATCACCAAGTTTTAATGAGTACTCAGAGTAATTTAGAATAACAGTTAATAGGCTCACTGTTTTCCAAATCATTATATTTTATACTGCTGGCATTGAAGTGGGTGGGAACATAATACAATTTTCTATTAAAATTGAAATATATTTCCGAGTAAAATATTTACAGTGTACTGATTTATGGGATAATTTCAATAGATTTTTGTAAAAATATTAATAAATTGTGAAACATAATTACAATGAGGACTAGCCAGGACTGCAAATAGTGACTAATAAATATCATGTAAGAAAAATGTCATATTTCACCATTAGTCTCACCACAGAGGCTGTATTGTTACCAAACCATTGTGTGGGGCTACCATTTTCAACAGATTTGTGTTACTTAGATCATAATTGCATTATTATAGTGAAATATTTAGTATAATAAATCAATAGTAATAGTTATTTCATTAGTCTAACATTCAAATCTATTTACTACCAGTCCATTTACCCACGGGCTGAACTAGGGTTAACTCATTGGAAATCAGTTGATTTTTTTCAAAGGTTCTGAGGTTCAAATACTTGTGAAGGTTAGTTGCTTCTACATGGATTTGAATACTAGACAGTAGATATTGACTCTAGATATGGTGTACTTTGATGATTGGGATTCAAACATGCTTCAAGAAAGATCAGCCAGAATCTGTACAAGACTACTTCATTTACATGTCATACTATCATCCTCATCTCATCTGACTGTGGGAGAACAGTAATACTAGTTGAACAGATTGCAATGTACACATTAGGTAAAATTAGTAGTAAATTTTAATTTCAAGAAACTTCCCAACATAACTTGAAAATAAAAATTAATTCATAATATTGTTAATGTAGGTTTCATTCTCTCAAGTCCCATTTAAGCATGAAATGAGGTTACATCTCAAATTCTGTCAAACTGTGATGTTCATTTAATTTTTAACCATACCTTCTAATATTCCAACAAAAGGATTCTTTTGCAGTCCATTTTTTGTGTTTAAACCTGTTTTTTTAACAGGCAATGTTAATTTGGAAATTTCATCTGTTCTTAATTGAAAATTTCATTTTAATTTTCATAACTTTTCATGACGTACAATTCAAGCAAGTCTATTAAATTAGAGGAATCAGTTCCCTTTATATATGAAGTATAAACTTTCAACAAAAATATTTAAACTAAAGAGAAATAGGGTGAAATAACAAAAACATATTCTAATTTTAAGAAGTGGGGGATGATTTATTGGAAAAAATGTTTGGATAATTTATATATGCATTGTAGGTAATCTTTCTTAATAAAATTTTCTCTAAAACACCTCTGAAGAATCAAAATTGATTTTTGCAATATACCTTCACTCACTTAACAAACAGTGAAAAAAATTATTGTTATCAATGCCTGCCTTATAACTATGTAGAAATATTTTAGACAAATTCAAAGAAAATCAGTTTGGTCAATCCTGAGA
>JAAAKQ030485895.1:0-21888 GCA_010016005.3 Zanna intricata
GAGGGAAATTCCCGATTAGAGTTGGAGACGCGTGCAGAACAGGCATGTGCAGTGCTCCAAATGTGGAGTGCCCAACACAAAATGACCTTTAGCCCAGAGAAGACAACTATGATGTTGTTGAAGGGGAGATTGGCTGTCACACGTCGGGTCCGCCTTACTATGGCGGGTCATCCTGGTCTACATGTTAATACCTTATGTTTATAAACCAAATGAAATTTAAATTTTTAGGTGAACGAAACGGAAAAGTACGCTTGTATAATTTACAGACTCAATTTCTTTTAAGATATGAACTGTACTACGACATTTTTACTATCTTTAGGCATTTCATTTTTGCAAACTGAAAAAGAAGAAATTAATGAATTTTTAAAAAAATAGAATACGCACTGCCGTTAAATATTCTTTAAAACACTATAACGTAAATACACATTCTCTAAAAAATATAGTTTCTGTTTTTTTTTTGGGGGGGGACTTAGAATCTTCTAATTTTTATTATATAATAAAAGAAAACAAGAAGATTTTGCTTCATCACTTAAAGGGCTATTAAAATTAAAGTAGCTTTGGCACCTGTATTTATTACAAACCCGAAATGAGAAGCAATTTTTTTTTCATTACTTTCATAAAAGTTGTACTTTACTTTTTCAAAATTTTTAAACAAATCTCTTTTAAATTATTTTTTTGTTATCCATCACTTCTTTATAAAGAAACTTATCCTAAATTTCCCCTGCAAAGTAAGGAAACGCCTAAAATCAAAAAGTTCTTATTCAAAATTTGGATATTTTGATGCTTAAATCTTATTTTGGTAATCATAATTTTACCGACGTGCTTAAAAAATCATGCAATACTTTGCATTTATATATATATATAATTGTTTTATATCTATTCAGATAATCTACATAGATACTATTGTTCCTATAAAAATGTGTTTAATTAAGAAAAAACTTACCGGGACCATCATAGGATCTTTATTTTTAAAATGAAATAAAAAAACAACAGAAATAGATTTATCTTTTCCATTGTAAAGCTTGAAAATTCACATAAAAATAATCGGAAAGTACATTGAGGTCCAACTGAATACTTCCATTATTTAATCGTTTGATAATCATATAAACCGGTACTGATAGATACCGATCTTAACCTAATCAAAATGTTGCGCTGCAAAGTAAATATCTTACATCATTCAAATAAAAAATTATAATAATAGCGTGGATTATCGTTAAAATGAAAACATAATGAAACCGAATCATATATTGTAGGTTATTAAAATAATAGAGAGCTTTTACAAAACCGGTTCTATTTTATCTGAAAAACATTTTATGAAATATTAAATCCTCAGATCCCTTTTATTCATCGCAGATACGATATAAAATAAAAATTAAAAAAAAACCTGGGCTAAAGTGATTTTCATTAAAACCGGTTCACTATATAGAACAAACTATTCGCGATCAAGTTATCTTATTTAACTCCTATAACTTAAAACGCATTATCACGGTCATATTGCATTTAACCGTTTATTATTTTTATCACAAAAAAATAAAAATAATTATAAAAAAAGATATAAGGATTAATGTAAGATATTCATCAGATAAAATCGACAAATTGTAGCTCTTTAAATATATAATTTAAATTTTATTTTTTACTTTTTAATTTCGGTCGGCGGAAGCATTTAACTAAATAACATAGTTCCAGTTCTAATAACCGACCGATACAGATAAAATAACCGAACGTATATAATTTATAATATATTTATGAGAGTAGAAATAAAATAAAACAACATTACTGAAAAACTACAGCACGTTTTGATCTTGTTGCAAACTTAAAAAAAAAAAAAGAAAAAAAAAACATGTGTGTATATGATGAAACTTTAAATTTTCTACGGTTAAACATCTTTAGAACGGCTCTTGACGCATGATATCGTACGGTTCTCTCTTTTTCTGTTTATCCTCCGGAACTACTCCAAGGTATTACTTCAGAGGATGAAATGTACTCTTGTATGATCTCAGGTTAACCGCTCCTGAGAAGTGCGGTTAATTCAAACCCAACCGCCAAAGAATACCGGTATGCAGTATCTACGACCTGGGTTTCAATTAACTGCACTTCTCGGGAGTGGTCGACCTGAGATTGTACAAGACTACACTTCATTCACATTCATACATTTCATCATTCATCCTCTGGAGTTAATACCTTACGGTAGTTCCGGAGGCTAAGCAGATAAACGACCTAGTATTTAAATCAGTATAAAAGTAAAACCTTTACTAGGATTTGAACCTTAGAACTCTAGACTTGGAAATCAGTTGATTTACGATTCACGTTAACCACCAGACCAGCCCGGCGGGTTGACATCGTACGGTTAGTAATGAATAAATGTCAATTACCATCGATTAGTATTTTGTAAACATTTCCGTATCGAAACGACAGTATTGTTTATAATATGAGTTTGTAGCTAATCAACATACATAGTTACAAATAACAAAAAAGTTAGTCGTTAATTATTACAACTACGATAAAGAATTGAGGTTTATTTAATTCATTAAATAGTTTTCATTTCATACTTGTTTTCAATCGTTAGTATTTTAGAAAATTCTTTATAAATGTTCTTAAATGTAATATATATTGTAATACTTACAATAACACCTTTGCAACAATTATTAATCAAATGCGCATAAATTATTGTAAAGCATAATAATTTAACGAGATTCTCTTTTGCGTTGTGAAATGTCTTAATTCAAAGATTATATAAATTGCCGCTTTACGGGTATTGTAAGATATTCAGAGAAATATATAGTTCCTTAATTTTCTACATCAAATTAAAAAAAGAAACCATAATATTTTGTTCGTACATCATATCGAATAAATAAATAAATGTAAATATAAGCGTCAAGCGTTTCGAAGGTCTATTAGAATGCGGGAAGAGGTATATTCCTTTTATTCTTAACGTATTCCTTCTATTCTTTTGAGGTTTCGCTTAAAAATACTTTGAATATGAATCTGAAATCAAGTCTTATATTATTATTATTACACAATACAATACTATGAAAGAATTACGATCGAACACAGAAATAAATAAAATATTAGTAATGTAAGCGATCACATAATGAAATAGAGACGTACAACTTCGGTAATACCGGCCATCCCGTACAGTATTGAAACACTACACCGACCTACCCTTAAAAATTATTCGACAAAAAAAGAAGCTTACTGAAGAAAATCTATGGCCCAAACTTAACAGAGGAACGGCGATAAGAAAAAGAGGTTAAATTTCTCGGGGTATTTGATCAGGATGGACCCGAACAGATTAAATAAATAAATATTTGACGAGCTGTGGAACGCGAAAAACAAACTGAATTACCTGAAACAGACGGAAGAAGATCTCCAAAGATAAGTTTGAAAGAAGAGAACTGTTGGGATAAATGTAATTTCCAAAGAAAACGGACAGACGAACAAAAATCGAAGCGATACCGAAAAAATTAAAAACTTATGAAAGAAGAGAAAAGAAAAAATAATATTTGCTTGGCTTAAGACGGCCTTCTCGTATAAAAAAAATAGACGTGACTGTAGTTTCTTCGTAAAAAAATATCTACTAATTAAATTATCCTGTAGGAATTTTTAGTTTTGTGCTAGAAATAACTACCTCTAAAATATATATATATATAATTAAAATCTTTTGGTAAATATACGATATAAACGTACGCGTAAAACAAACGAGTGGAATTAATAAGTGTCTCCTCTATTAAAAAAATTAATAAAGTTTAAAACAAATAGAAGAAAATAGTTTTATAAATTATAGGAATCTATGGGATAAAAATATAAATGTACCTCGATGGTAGAGACGAAAATCTCCGGTTTGATTTCTAGTTAGAATCTGAAAATATTTAACCAAATTAAACCGATGTAGTCGCTAATCATCTTAATATCGAAGCGATTTAAATAGAAATTTCACGTTAAATAAAATTTTTATTAACACGGATACAAAAATTATACGTGGAAAAAATATAATTAAACTAAAAAAAAATCAACAAAAAGGCACACTAGTCCGATAAATAAAACTAAAGCTAAAACAATAAACAGAGCATTAAAGTATTTCAGGATATACATTTTTTTTATTGGATTTTATTCAATTACCCAAAAAAAAGTCGATGTAACAGCGAAAATAACCGAGTGCAAGTTTATTATCGTTTAACAAATAAAATGTAAGTTTAATATAATAACAAAAAAAATTGCTAGTTATTTATTTTTCTTTCTTACTTTTTCGGCAGTTCACGATAAGAAAACGAAAATTTATAAGCTCGGGGCGGTTTGGCAAGTTCCAATTAAGGGCAGGTAAGGTTTTGTTTGCGGTTTGAATCCGATTAAAGATATAGAACAGAATAAGATTGTAAGCTCCTCATTAAAAAAATAAACAAAAAATAGGTCCAGAAGGAATCGAATAAGAACGAAAATACGTAAGGAATAAAAATTAGGAGGACCGGGGGGCACAGGACAGATTGCACGCGATATAAATACATATAACGTTTCCGAAATGGACTCGGTCCTTTTTACTATTATTATAAACCACTCGTAAACGAAAAACCAGTTGTAAAGCAAACCTTTTAATGAGACGTTCGTCCTTTGACAAAGAAGAAGACGACGACGACGACGATGCGATTCCAATTTTATATGTTTGTCCTTCTTGTTGAAATCTTTCACAAGACAAAAAAAAAATAAATAAATAAAAAAAGAAGGAGATGTGAGAAAACATCCAATTAACAAAAATTAAACTTCAAACTCTTCCGACTACATTTTTACGTTGAAAACAGAAAAAGGATATATAATGAAACTAAATAAAAGTAAATCAAGATCAAAACCATTTTTAGACATTAAAATCCAGAATTTCAACAAAAACCATTATAAATTCTTGTTAATTAGGAAAATATTCTTTGTATTATAATAATCAACAAAAATGTTTTTATCATTAATCGGATAGCTATGTTCGAATGATTCGTTGCAATATAATTAATTATATATATAAAAAAAAAGATATATATAAGAAATGAATAAATAAAAATCTGAAACGTTCGGTAATTAAATCGATAAAAATATGAATAATTGAAATTTTTCATAAAAATACACTCTAAACATTTTTAGGCAGAATTCAAAATCTAATATTTTCGCATTATTGTTTCAGAAAATTTAAAAAAGAGATTCTTACCGCTAAGATTTACGATTTGTCTCTAAAGTAAAGACAGTTTCATTGTAAAAAATCAATTCTGAAAACTTTATAAATATTTTTTATTTCTCTTAAACTACATTTCTTAACCGCTTCTCTTCAAAATCGCCACATGAATTAACACATTTATCCTAGAGACAACTAGCTTCCATGTACCCTTATCGAAATTTGCTACCACCAGCCATTTAGCCATTGATTAACGGCATTTTTAGGTTCATCGTCACCCGCGAACCGTTTAACACCAAAAAATTCTTTCTATTTCTCAAACAAATGGTAATCAGAAGTAGTTTAATCCGGACTATATGGTGGGTGATCGAAAATTTCCACCGGTAAATAACCTGTCCGACCCGCTAAGTGTGGATTTACATTATCGTGTAAGTGACCGACGCATTCGGTCAGCCGCAACATCGCCGAATTTGAATGGCGCGCTGTAACTTACGTAGAGTTTTGCAATAAGATTCTGCATTTATAGTCGTTCCACGCAACATGAAATCGATCGGTAGTATGACAAACCGATCCCAAAAGACTGTGGCCATCAGTTTGCGTCCAAATGACTAGGGCTTGATCTTTGTCCGTCTGATTAGTGATCGAGGATGACGCCATTCATTGCCGTTTTCTGTCTGGCGTGTAATACAAACTCTATATTTCATCGCCGGTAACAATTGAATTAAGGAACTCATCGTCTTTTTCTCTGTAACGCATAAAAAATTTCAAAGCAGATCCCATTCGGATTTTTTGTGACGTTCCGTTAAGACGTGGACACCGAACGGGCACAAACCTTTATGAAGCCTAAATGATCGTGAACGATGCGACTGATAACGGCTCTTGAAGCATCAGAAGAAAGAAGGGCTAGGTCGGAAACCATTGAGCGACGACCTTTTCTGATTTCATCATCGACGCGTTTCAACAAGTCCTCGGTGATTATCAAGGGCCTCCTCCTCGAAAGTTCTTCATCGTGCACATTAATAATGTTATTTCTAAACCTTTCGCACCATTTTTGGACGTTTCTTTAATTCATTACTTTATTACCGTACACAGAAACCGACTGCCTATGAATTTCAGCCAGCTTAACGTTTTGATGGTTTAAAAAACGTATGACTCCACGTATTTCAGAGTTGTCGGCAACATCGACTACCCTGTTCATTTTATAACGTAATTACTCATATGTAATCAAAGATACTACAACACGGCAACTTACAGATAACAATGCTGTGTGTACATTACTAGTACGGCCATGAACGACACAAGTTTGCCAAGCTTAAGAACAGAAATTTCCCAGAGTTCTTTACTTTAGAAATATCCCTCATATGCAACATTTTTACACGACTATTGTAATATTATATTAAAATACAATATTTATAAGATCTGCAAAGAATATTTTTTGTAAATATTGAAATTTTTTCTATTTATTAAAAATCGAAAAACGATTTAAATACTTCGGATAAATTACAGACTTGAACGGCCAAGAAAAATAACCTCAAGAATCTGTAAAAGAAAGAGGAACTGATCTATCATCGGAAGAAACGGAAGGAAGTCGGAGGGGCGGTGTTTTATCATCTTATTTATTGCAGAGCCTAGACATCAGTCCCTTGCTGCTTGGTCATTCTATTTATCTTGCGAGTTTTTAATTTTTAGTGGCGGTTATATATATTTATTTTTAGTTTGTTTTTAAGACGGATGAAGTTTGGGATTGCGTTCCGATCATTTTTACATCGTATTTGTGAAAAGTATATTTTAGAGGGGTTATTCCGCGGGAGATTAGAAAGATATCTGGGTCTATCTCTCGACGCGATTCCCTTTAGTTCGTCAAATGAAGGCCTTCGGTCTAGCACGAATCCGCCTGATGGGGCACTAGTTTTGCGGTAGGTCCAATGTACTCGCTTCGCAGAGGGAGTCGCATATGTCGTCTATAGACCGGTTATTGTATCAAGAAGGAAGGGAACTCAAAACACGGTCAAGAAAAAACATATCTCCACGGTGTTCCTTGAGTGTTGTGCGCTGGAGAAGATTGATGCACCAGCGCACAACACAGTCGAAGAAAAATATTTAGTCTTATAAAGGACGATAAACTTAATATCGATAGAAACTCCGCCCTCACAAAATATTATACCAGAAATTAAAATAAATAACAGACAATGCAGATCTTTTCTAAGTCATTAAGGATGAAAGATAATGAAACTCCAAAGAAAATATAATTCTTTATCTAAAAGGACAAATTAAAAAAAGAATACTGTGATACAATAAAGGAAGATTTAAATAAAACAGGAATAAAAATTCCGGACTTACGAATCGGAAGTTAATCAAGAAAAAATTTTAAAGAAATGTAGAAAAAGAGGATTTTCTATAAAGAAGAAAGCTTTAAAAATAAAAGGGTTTAATAACAGAACAATTCAGAAAAAAAGCCAGCGAGTCATAAAAGGTACCGACAGAAAAGGAAAGAGCGAAATGCTAAGAAAACCTGACCTCGACTCGGCATGACTGCCAGCTGACCAGCATTCTTCCAGTGGAGACAAGGTGGTGTGCCTCCTTTGCTGGCAGTACAATACGGCGAAATTATCGCCCGGATTTTGGTCTACTCAGTCTTTACCAAGGATAGCAACTCCCGTGACGTTGCGGATGGCCGATTCTAGTACTGCCTCCTTTCCGGCGATCCATTTCGTCAAACTGGTTGTCTGTTAGGCGGGTGGTGGGAAGCGGCGACCCGTCGCCGCTTCCCTTAAATGGTCCAATAGATGTGCGTTCTTGCCCTTGTTGTCGATGACAAAAATCTTCCCAGCTTCGGTTTCAGAGGCTGGCATTCCTTCTATGGCCTTGGTTTTTATAAAGGCGGAGGTTGGACATTTCTTTCCCATAACCTCGCCAAGTTCCTTCTTCGTACCACATTGTAAAATGTTCAGTATGTCTGGACGTCTGTACTATTCCGCTTGCGTTGCTATTTCGCACTTTTCTACCGTGCTGGTTTTTCCCAGGTATAGCCTTTTGATCTCCTAGGCCAAAAGAGCTACCCTTTCTGTGTGCATATGACATGTTTTTTGGGCTTATGCTTCATACAAGCCTCTGTAAGCCCAGTTATGGCCTGGACAAGTGCCTCCAGGGCATCACCATCACTGAAGTCTGAATCACTAATGACCTTTCTCTTTCTCTCATCCCACGGTTAGCAGCCGGGTCAGTATCTTCATCTGAAGTCAGGTCTCTTTTAGGGGCTGGAATATGTTCCAGGGTAGCTGTGCTGCTACCAAGTCCCTGGTACGGAGTAGAAATCACTTAGGAGCTTTTCTGCACCTCTTACATTTTTTCTAGCTTCTTAGGCATTATCGAGTGACATCGGTTCATGACTGTCAACGGTGGGGGGGGATGTTCAGGAACGAAGAAAAATTGGTCGTAAAATTTCGACCTGTTTCATTCGAACCTCGAAAGGTGGGGGAAGGTTGCCAGGCAAAAATGGAGGGTAGGTGGGTAGGATCCGGCCTAGACCAAAAGGGTTTTGTAGCCGGGGGCCCTAGTGATGACATAAGAGAAAGAAGTTCTCCCTCATATACACGGGCCGTGGGACTTAGAAAAATTTCTATACTATTGTAATATAGTGCAGTGTATACTTCTATATGTCGTCGTGTGGACAAAAAATGGCCGACGCTGGACAATAATGCCCAACGGAAGTCGGAGTTACCGCTTTACAGCAGTGGCGTGTTAAGGTTAACCACGTAGTTTTTGTTCAAATTTGAAGCTTAATTACAGCTAAATAACACAAATTTTACAGAAAAAAAATTATAGAATACAATAATAGGGTACCATAAATAGTAAATAATATACAGAATCAATTAAATAATGAATATAATTCACGATATTAACCTCTAAAATGTGTTCACTCATAGACACTTAAAAGTTGCAATAACTTTTTTTAGTTTTTTATATATAGGTATGCGCCCTTGTACACTTATAAAATGCACTTGGTTTTATCACTTAACACAAAGATAATTTGCAAAAGAACTGAAAAAGCCACTATAATAAGGTTGATTCTCACCAGCTCTGCAGGGCACTTCCTTGTTGCTGACTGACTTGAAACTGATCGGTGAGGTTTGAACTGCGGTAAACATTCCAGTGGTCATAAGAAAGGTACAGTTAAAACTTCCCAACGATCAGTCTAGTAGTTTTCACGATTATCGGGAATAAATGAAAAGTACACTGCCTTTTTTGAAGAGCAGTGATATCGATTATTAATCGAAACGAAGATAATAGATTCAGTACTATTTTATTTAACTTAAAGATTTCCTGATAACACGCTGAATTATTGAATTAAATTTAATTATTCTGACATAACTGAAAAGGTTAAACGGTTGAAAAGCTAAGAAAATTATAATTTTCAGAAAGAGCGAACGATTTCAGTACGTCAAAAGCGACGACGAACAAAAAAAAAAAGAAGAAAAATAATAATATCGCGTAATGTTACCGCGGTATTGATGAAGCTCGTAATCACAATCCAGACGAAACAAAATTATCTCGACGATTTCTATTTAATAATATTAAACGAAAACCAGCGTAGTATATATCAAGTTGAGCACGCTCAACTTTTCCTTTAGGCCGTCATAACATACGAGTATACGTAATTGAATCGGCATCCTCCTATGAAATTTCTTGACGCGAGTGTGTCATAAATTATAACGGAAAGTTATAATTTATGATACATTGTCATAAATACACACATTGTCCTTCCTACATAACAAATAATAATTTCTTAATTAATATGAAAAAAAAATCAATAAATAAAACAAAATTACCTGGACGATAACGAACAGAATCGCAAAGTTTAGTTGAAGATAGATTTACAAATAAATTATATATTAAGCAGTGTTATACAGATAAAAAATAAAATCCTATAAAGGGAAATTTTTTACAAATATAAAGGTTATCGACTTTCAATAACGAATACCGGATACGGCTGATTTTCGAGGACAAAAGAATGAAACGGAATTTTTAAATGTGAAGTTCAGTAATATTTAAGTATTTTTCCATTAAATACTAAAATACTGGATTAAAAACAAAATTAATATATATTTATCTCTTCCTTAATTAAATCATAGATATTGCAAATTTAAATCGGTTGCTAAATATTTGAAGACGATCGCGAGATTCGGCGTAGTAACAATCATAGACAAGCACGGAGTTAATCGGTCAGTTATATTTACATAATAAATATATATTAAAAACGGTTCCGATTTAAAGTTCAGTAAAAATACTTATCTAAATGACGAATTCTATTAGAGATAAATATTTTTTTTTAATTTGAAGTCAAGTTGTTAATTAGTGAAAAAAGTTAATCTAATAACTATTTTCAATTAAGTAAAGAAAATAAAAACAAAAGGCTTACTACAACTATTAATTATACGGGTAATTTGAAAAAGCATATTTAAAATTGTGTTTTTTATCTTTTAAAGAAAAAAAACACAATAATTGAATTTTATTTCTAAAAAAAGTAGAATGAAATAAAATGAAAAAAAAAAGAGTTTCTACCGTAACGAGTAAATTATAAATAATTAAATAAAATTGTACAGTCGAGAAAAATAGTCTTTCCTAATTGGAAATCGACAACAGAATTTTAAAAGTATTAACCGCTTTAATGGAAGCATAAAAAAAAAGTTAAAATATCATTCGTTTGGAGCGGAATTTCTAATGTAATCTATTTACGAGTTAAAATAATTATATTTCGTTTAAAATTTAAATAATTTTATTAAATCGATTACAAATTTTTTTTTTTTTTTTTTTTAAATATAATACATAGTACTAACTTAAATGTTATTTAATAACTGATTAATAGTTCAACAAAAATTAAAAATAACTAAATAAAATATATCTACTAAATGCCAAACTCCTATCTGCAATTATCTGTATTCGTCATCGGAATACCAGAACGTCAGCGAATAGAAAGACTTTTAAAGTTTTATTAATTCACAGAAAATTACCGAGAGTGAAGATTATTTAAATTCTAAATAGCATTTAACGACCGAAGACAAAGATTCAAGCACGACTACCGCAAAATAATTAATTAATAATTAATAACGGATAAATAATTTAAGGTTTAAGTTAGTTATTCATTTAATATCCATAAATTATATAATACGATTATAAATTTATACCAAAGAAGTTGGTAAACTTTTTTACTTTACTCTGTCCCTTTATACAATGTCCCTTACTCTGTCTATATATATATTTTTTTCTTGCTATTATAAACCGGTGCATTACATTGTTACCGACGGTTTAAAGTTTGAAGCTTAATTTGTTTTGTTAAAAAAAAAAAATGAAAAATACACCGTTCCCTTATTTTTATTTCCTAATGATATTTCTATTATGGTATGCCATTTCATTTATTGTTTGAAATATTTCTACAAAATACCGAAGAAATATTACGTTTAGTAAATTATCACTTTATTAAATTTTAATTTAATTTTACTTGCGTTCGTTGAAATACACCAAAAATTTTTAAATTTTGTCGATGTCTTCAACGATTTTTACGAAAATAAGTAATTAACGATATGTCGTTACTTATCCGGCAACCTTTACTATTACATGGACATAATGGTATTTGAAAAAATATTTTAAAATAACCGATACATTAAATTCTGTAGAAAAAACTCTACTTACGATCACGTATTGCATAGATCTGACATCTGCTATTGAACTAATAGTAAGTTCTTTACATTAATAAATAATAAGGCATTATGCTAGTCAGGTGTTGTATAACCAGAGTTACTTTGAAAACTGTTTTCTTTAATGTGTTTTACCCAATATTTTTAAAAACAGGTTAGCATATCTCCTCATTCCCGAATGAATAATATATATATATATATATGAAACGTGTCTAAAAATAACTTTATTCATTACACCTTGAATATTATATATACAAAATATTAGTACAAAAGAGTAAAAAGATACTTATACATAGGAAAAAATAAATATTTTGTTAAGTTAAATCAAAACTCAAATCCTTTTCGTCTTAAATAGTCAGAAGTTCTCTATCTTTCTTAGAGAGAAAAAATTGTATGTATATAAACATATAACTTCTATTACGCGTTACAACGATGAAAATAAAGTTCTTACAAACATATTTTCGGAAATGCTTCGTTAGCGATGATCGGCTGGCGAAATATTTCAGCGTTCGATAAAATTAAGCTGGAGTATAATTCTTGGGAACCAAATTAAGGAGTAAATTTAGCCGTTTTACATAAAATCCGGCCTAAAAATTGACAAAGTCCCAGAACTATATGTATAATAGTTTTCGTGAAATCTGGATAAAAGACAAAAGATCGGGGGTCGAAAACAATTCGGTGTAAAATGATTTTGTTAAACGAGTAATAAGCACGTAAATTTTTTCAATAAAACTAATAGAGGATTTGATTTGAGTAAAATTAAACGAATAAAGCCTTAAAAACTAAACATAAACCTAAGAACTTCAAAGTTTATTAAAAAATATATATATAAGTATCAAATGTGGGAAATTTTACTAGGTATTAAAACGGAATAAAATGTTTAATTTTGTGAAAATAAAAGATTTCACGCAGAAATCAGAGGGAAATATTTCATCAGCCGATAAAAAAGCATTTTCGAAGTTGTGTTTATATTAATTGTACTTTATTTTTAAGAGTAAAACACATTCTGAAATTTGTTACATTTTCGTGAGACAAATGACAATTAATTCATTTTATTTTTTCGTTAAACATAACATAAATATAAACTTCAAAAAGTTTCAGTAGTACACCTAAATTTTTTTATTACATTAGTTATCGATAAACTGGACCGTTTCATGTAATAATAAAAACATTTAACCTTCTCTAAAATTTTTGTTGTTTAAAAATCTCAATCGGTAACCTAACGAAAGAATACAAATAATACTAAAATATATATTATTATTATTAAAGCATATATATATATATAGGATTAGATACAATTTATTATATTAATTCAACCGCGAAAATACTACTAATGTAAAGTTATAGCAACAAGAAAATAACACTTATTCATTCGTCACTATCTTCCTAACCTAACCGCCGATTGTAAAAAACTGCTATATTTCACAGTAAGTCTTAAATATTAAAATCAAATCCTAAAGTTTATTTATTATTATTATTTGTATATAATATAAAATTTATATTGTACTGAAAAAGTATATATGTAATATTCATCGGTATGTAATTAACGAAAGATAAAAACTTTGTAGTTCGGT
Source organism: Zanna intricata (assembly GCA_010016005.3). Lineage (NCBI taxonomy): Eukaryota > Metazoa > Arthropoda > Insecta > Hemiptera > Fulgoridae > Zanna > Zanna intricata. Next base: position 13,419 of record JAAAKQ030485895.1, read on the forward strand.
GAAGAATGCGCGTGTGTATGTATATATTTATATACAGTATATATATATATGCTGTATCATTTATATATATATATATATATATACACACACACACACACATATATATATTTGCGAAGATGTAACGTAATCATTATAAAATTATATTTTGGGAACGTAAAAAAAGTGAAATCTAATAGAATTTACTCTACCACAAGTTGTAATGACGCAGACGATGAAGTAGACGATACAAAAGGAAGAATCAAAAACGAAAAGAAAGATTACGAGGAGTAAAGTTATTAAACGAAGAGGAATAAAAAGCAAACAACTCAAGACATACAAAGTACACCTAATAGTTGAAGTCGAAGACGATTTGAAGAAAAATAGAAAGAGAATAAGAACGTAAAGAAAAAAGAAAATAAATAAGGCGGATCGTCGTTCGTTTAATACAATTATCCGAAACGGATACCGTTCCGTACTGTAACAGGTTATAGAATAAACAAAGAATTGAACTTCTTTACTCGACTCCATACAAAGGTTCATCCAGCGTTATTGTGTATAAAGGTATCGCAGCGTGAAAACAATTAACGTTAGACCGACGATCTTACGATTTCAAAAGCCATTCGATTATAAGTTCATATTAAATTATAAATAACGTGTCACGGGAATAAAAATAACGATAGCACGCAAATTTTCCTGACTAGATTACTTTAATTACAAAAAAACAACAAATTTTCCTAAAAAAAAAGTAAAGGAATTTTTTAAAAGTTAGAATTTTAAATGTAACATATTATTAATTATAATTCAGGTCGTACCTTAGCCCACCGGGCTGGTCTAGTAGTTAACGCGACATCCCAAATCAGCTGATTTTGAAGTCGAGAGTTCTAGGGTTCAAATCCTAGTAAAGACAATTACTTTTATACGGATTTGAATACTAGATCGCGGATACCGGTGTACTTTGGCGGTCGAGTTTCATTTAACCACATTTCTCGGGAGCGGTCGACCTGAGATCGTACAAGACTGCACTTCATTCGCGTTTTTTATATCATCTCATTCATCCTCTGAAGTAACACCTTACAGTAGATCCGGAGGCTAAACAGAAAGAGAATGAGAGGTCGTACCTTAAAAAAATAAGATAAAATCTTTATACAGGTAAACTTTAAGAGGTTAAATATTTAAAATCGGAGTTTAACCGCCGGACGAATTTAAAAAATAATTAAAAATTAATTATAACGGTTAATCGTTAATTTTATTTTATTTCCGAGGTTAAAAACGTGTTTAAGTTATCGTTTGAATATTAAAATACATTAGAAATACATTATTTTACTGATGTAAATTAAGAACCGTACAGTAATCGTCAGTAATATATAATAATAATAATAAGAGTGAGCGAAACTGTTTACTGTCGCCTTCTTCACTCGAATTGTAGATTTTACATAATTTATGCGCGAAAGAAAGTGGTATTATTCGGTCATTAGATCAAATAAAGGTAGACAGATGTTAGAGGACATTACCAAGGACCATTCATTCTTCAGAGAATGAATGGGGATGATATGTACGAATGTGCATGAAGTGTAGTCTTGTAGTCTATCGCTCACGAGAAGTGTGGTTAATTGAATCCCGACCGCCAAAGAACACCGGTATCCGCGATCTAGTATTCAAATTCGTATAAAAGTAACTGTCTTTTCTAGAATTTGAACCTTAGAACTGTCGACTTCGAAATCAGCTGATTTGCGATATCGCGTTAACCACTAGACCAGCTCGGTGGACATTAACAAACACCTGAAAGTAATTAGATGTACCGGAATTAATCAGAAGAAAATAAAAAATTCTATATATATATAATTCTAATATAAATCTATTATATATAAAATCTTATTCTAATAATAAATAATAAAATAAAAAATTTATATATATATATATATATATATATATATACATTAATTTTTTTTTTTAATAGTTATAAAGAGAAGGAGTTTGCACGTCAATAAAGTATGACTTCTATATACACACTACATTATATACACATGTACACAGTAATAAAGTCTGACACTGTCAATAAAAATATAAAATAAATTATTAAAAATTTATTTTAAACTTCACCTGACCTATAGTATATCGATTTTTACGACGATACACCGGTTTGTTTCAAACAAAGAGTACGGATACATTACACGAAGTCACGTTTATACACTTCCACATTGCGCGCATTTCTTTCCCGTATTTTTATGTCAATACATTTATTTAAAAAGTAATAAATAAATAACCTTTTTTAAATTATACGAGTATCGTTTCATTGTTGTCATAAAATCTATTTTTTACACTATAAATAACAGCGGTTTCGATAACTGTAATTTTTTCCCCTTACATAACCGGCTTAAGTATGAAAATTCTGCTGCTTCTTTCCTCGTCATATTCTTGCAGTAAGATATTAATAAACAACGATCGACCGACTTGTCTTGAGGTACGTAACATTAAATTAACGATCGTTTTAAAATCGTGTACGGACTAGTAATATTCAGTAAATAGTTCTAGAAATCGAGATAATATTGTTATAATACTTGTATCGAGAATATAATAAAATGTGTGGAATAATTGCAAGCCATATTAATAAAAAAAAATTTAAAGCTATATATTAAACGTATGACCGGTATAAATAACTAAACGGTCTTGAACTTACCGATTCGACATCGAGGGGTTTCAATCGAACATGTTTTTATTTTAAAATCGATCGCAAGTCTTTTATAATTATAAATGACAGATACTTTACCTGTCAGCAACTTATTACGTAGGCTATACGAATCAAACGGGTAAAAAAGGAAAAAGGAAAAGTATGTTCTGATCGTGAGAAAAATGAAAAAATAAATGTTTTTATAAATAGAATACAAAGAGATAAATTGCCCCAGGAAAATTTAAATACATACGATAATGAAATAATGCCGGTTCGAAAAAAATGAAGTAAAAGAGTCGGTCTTGGTTTTCTAATAACCGATCTGTTACTGATCTTAGCGTGCAGAATTTCTATACAGAAAATAATAAAATGTTCTAAACGATCGATAAACGGGATAAACGCGTTTATATAATTTTAAACAAAAAGATACTTAAGAAACTAAACGCAAGACTCAACCGGTACTCGTCGTTCGTTCACTTTTTACTTATAACTACAATAAATAATGAAATTTTTCGTATTGTACGAGTTCGTATGTTACATACCATTACCTAAACGGTTTAAGTTACTCGATACAAATCACAACCGATTCTCCCCCCCCCCCAAAAAAAAAACACTGTCATTCTCAAGAATAACCACGATTATTTTTTTTCGTGGAATAACCACGATTTCGTGTCATCACTTACCACGATTATTAAGGAAAGTAAAAAAAAAATTTCTTTCCAGCCGTTTTTTTCACAGAGTTAAACATTTGTCCCGAATAAGCATAAAAACCTTCATTATTATAAAATATTCATTCTGTTCACCGCAGGGAATTGTTATACAATGAACATAATTACTCTTAACGAAAGCGATTTTAGCTAGCAGCACTTGTACTTCTTGCAGCTTACACGGATGAATGCGTTAAGAAAGATCGGGTAAAATAAAGTAAAAATTTAATTTAAAGGTTTCCTGTAATCATAGGACACCTCTGCACCGTAAACCGTATTTGCTTTAAGTACGATTAACAACGTAGATGCCGATTACAAAACAGTATTTTGTGAATAGCTGAATTCGATCGTATTGTAATGAATCGTGCGATACAATGAAATCGAAATAATAAAGTGAAAATCAAAGTTAAAAACGGAATCGCAAGTCGACGGCGACCGGATTAAGGAAGATTTAGCTGGTACCAAAAATAATCTTACCATATTATCGCATCGTTCATCGATCGTAAGCGCCGTTTGTTTAGCTACGGTAAGCATTCTTTTTCAAGAATTTAGGTCGACATTACTGAAGAATACGATGTTGTACAGAAGTAGAAGACAGGTTTTTGCATCAAACGGTAGGCTTAAAGACGGAATAAAACGTAACGGTTGAAGTATGTATTTCACGCGTAGCCCCTGAGAGGCTGATTGGAAGTAATGTACGATATCATCGGTGATGAGAAGACCACGCGTTCTCGCTTGCATCAGCAATAGCTCGGCTACGTTAACATCCCCGTCGATCTGGCAAAAGTAGATATCAATCGCCGTTTCGAAATAGATAATTTTATAAGAAACCGTTACGTTTATATCGATCCTCCTAACGACAACGGAACTTAAAATAAATCTACAAACAGAAACAAACTATCTCCGATCTCCGCGGTCGAGTCGGTAGCATCGAGACCTTTTCTCCGGAGGTCCCGGGTTCAAATTCCGGTAGACGACGTGTTTTTTATAAGCTACAAAATTCAATTTCCGTATTCTAAACGCAAGCTTCAAGATTTTGTGACGCGATTATCAAGCAAAAGATAAACGTTCCAGAAGGTCAAGTTAAAATAAGACCTACCTTTTGCTGGACTACAATACAGCCGCTTAAGGGATTTAAATTTCATTTCTGTAAATATTAATTGATTTACATACAAATCTTTACCGATTTTAAAAAAAGTAGTTATACAAAGTAATATTCGTTTACAGATTATGAAATAGATAATAATAGAATGCGTGAACGATCTTATAAAACGGATTAAAAAAAAACGAATAACCGTAAATAGTTTTAAATACAATTTAAAACGCAAATTGTATTTCCTACAACGCATCCAGAGTTTCAAATTCGGATTTAAATCAGACTACTACAATATAAAAATTAATATTGAAGTAATACCTTACGGTAGTTCCGAAGGCTAAACAGATAAAGAGAAGGATTCTAAAACTCACGTTAAACGATCTTAGATATAATAATATCTATTTCTCATTGGTAAATAGAAATTAAATAATTTAGAAATAGACGGGTAATCCTGTTAATTTATATTATTTGATGTCGGTTTGTACCTGCTATTAAAAATCCCACACACAAAAAAATCTCTCACTCTATTTCTGTTTAGCCTCCGGAACTACCGTACTCCAGAGGACGATATGTATGAATGTAAATGAAGCGTAGTCTTGTACAGTCTCAGGTCGACCGCTCCTGAGAAGTGTGGATAATTGAAATATAACAAATCTAATCTGACTTCTCTCAGAAAAAAACTGGGAATAAAGAGAAGATACATGTTATACTTTTTAAATAAAATAATATTTATTATTACACTTATTTATCGCTATTATTTTAGCAAATACACACTGAAAACCATTTACAATTATTTTACGAATATTATTACCATAAATGTGATTATGAATACGAGAAACGGATTATTTTAGAATGTGAAAAGTACTTAGCCCCACCGTGATTTGAACCGAAAATCTACCGGATGAAAGACAGAGATGCTAGTACTCTGCTAATCTTCGTAATTTTATTATATAAATATATAATTTTATTTTTGGATTATCTATGCATCAGAGCGTAGAATTAGTTCAAAGCGGAATAAATAGTTTTAAATAACGCGGACCGGATTATACAGACGCTATACGGTAATTTCAGCGGTATCATAACATAAAATAGAAATGAAGGAAAGAGCGAGAGAGTACGAGGGAGAGGGAAGAGAATTAGAAATACTTCTGCCGGTTTTAATGAACAATTTTAATGAGTTTTAAACCATCACGACTTCTCCAGGAAATAGGTTTAAAATTAGTTTTCTAGATCGACCGTCGTTTTTCCTTTAACATAATCTTTTTTTTCCTTCTATCTTTCTTCACCTTATTTCTTAATATATATATATATAATTTCTAGTGATGACAAATATTATATTTTATGGATATAGACCACATTAAGCCTGGTATATAGCAGATTATTAATGAAAAACATTTATTTCACATAAAGGCTAAGTTAAGTATTAGTTAATTTTTGCTTCAGTTTTATTCGTACAATAAAAGACACAACATATTGCTCTGTAAGAAAATGCAATACCATAATAATAAACTATCTCACATTAAATTATACGAATTAATGTTTCACGTATTTATTCAGAAATTGGAAAATCTTGATATAAAGTGAAGATAATTTGGATCAGACCGCTTACAAATATTTATGAGCGAATAAAAATAAAAAAATAATACGGAAAGAAAATAAAAAGGAAGAAAACAAAAATTATGAAGGCGAACGAGAGGGTACAAGCGGATGTTGTAATGGGAGAAGGAAAAGCAGAACGAGTAAAAAGATATAAGATATCTCGAAACAGTACTAACCGAATACTGGAGCGGTAAAGAAAAGATAAAGACGAAAACCGCAACGGGAAAAGGAAGCCTTTTTGTTTTTTTTTTTAGAAAGAAAAACTTACATTGCAGTGACACGAATCTGAACCCGAGGAAAAGATCGATGAAATGCTACGTTTAGAGTATAATGTACTGCAGTGAAACACGGATACCGGGGAAAAAGTAAAACGATAAAAACGAGGCTTTCGGATGCGGGTCTGGAGGAAGATGGAGAAGAATAAACGAAGGTAGAAAAATATCGGCGACTATCAGAAGGAATAAAGGAAATCGGATCGGATATAAAATTAGGGGAAAAATAATAATAAATACATTTCTTGAAGACTCCGTTGAAGATGGAAAAGAAGAGGAAGAAAGAGGCTGAAGTTAATAAAGGGTAATAAACATAAAGGGTAATGAAGGTTATAATGAGACAAAAAGATAAACACGGAACAGAAACAGATTGAGACAATGCGGTGCCATGAACCTGCTAACAGGCAGATTACCAAATGATGATGATGAGGGCGACAGAGGTTAAATTAATAACGCCACAAAATTTTGAAACAGCAAACCGAACTAAGTTTTATTAATAAATTTCCTAATACCGATTTAATTATTATAATTACCGAACACAGTTTTGTTAATAACTTAATTAAAAATGTTTTCTTTCTTTTTTAAGACCCACCTCGATTAACGATGTTACTACTACACTACCTTATCGTCAAGAGTCTCGAAAAGTGTGGCGTTTATTTGGGGTACATCATCGTAGAGTGTTAATACATTTCATAAAGTTCAATTGAATTAAAATATGTTTGTTTTTTCTGTTCATCTAGATTATCGAATTTTTTTGTCAATTTCGGTAGATTCGAGTATATCAGATGATTGAAAAATGTCGACTCTATCGTTATGGAGAGCTTTTTCAATGCGTTTATTGTATCTTTGTTCAAAACAATCGAAATAACTCCGCATATTCGAGGGAAATGGTTATTAGTTTGTAATTCTACTCTGTGTCCTCTTGGTTTCATTAAAAAAAAAGAAATGATTTTGGGAACACATTCTTTATCTTAACATTTTATTTTATCCGTTAAGTTGTGAATACCTAAAACTCGGAAAAAATAGCCCACATATGATTTATTAAAATGCTATTTCCAATTTTTTAAGCTCTACACTCATACAGTGCAGGCGAAACCGCGAAGGGGATGCTAGTTATGCTTACAATTCTTTTTTTTTAATGTAAGTATTTACCTCTCATTCTTTTTTGTTCGCTTCGAAAGTAAGTTTAGGACCGATAAGTTGATTTGCGAGGTTCTGTACACAAGATATTTATTCTGAGATTATTTACAACCTATATTGATTTTTAATGATATTTCTAAAATTAATATAAAGTAATTACTATATTAAAACTTTTATTTTGATTACAATCTTTAATCGTTTGAAACAACAAAAGATATAAAAAAATAAGAGGAAAAAGTAGAAAAATTAACTTCAAATAAAAGTTTAATTTTTCTTTAACAATGTTTAACACAGAAATTAGAGAAGTAGCAACGATCATGATATTTTAAAATTACTGCTATTACTAATTTTTCTCCAGACGCAAAACTTTATTAAGAAAAACGTTTTAAAAACAGTGTTCAAGACACCGTAGAAGAAACGAAAAAAATCGCTTAAGTATTTAAAAAACTAACACCGCAAAAGAGACTATTACAGAGCAATTTGTTCTAGGATTAAATTTAGAAGAAACGAAAAGGAAGTTTATAATAAAAATATGAAGGAACTATAAGAAAAATACAAACAGTAAAACTTAACAGAAGACAGAAAACATCTGTCTTAATCAAGAGGTATAAAATAAAAAGAAAAACAGCAGAACCATAACAGTACGGGTGGGACGTGATAAGCGTGGCGTGGTGGTGGGCCCCCATCCCAAAAACCGAATCTTTGCTTTCGGATATTCATTATTTAAAACTTAAAATGAGATTAAATATTCATTTCTGTTATGCAAATCGATCGGTACTAAAACGTAACCAATTTTTAATAAAATGTAAAAAAAAAATCTTTTTTTTTAATCTATATTAAGAATAATTATATTTATATTTTTGTAACCAGTTTTCCAGCTACAGCCGGGTCTGGGGTATGTGTGTGTTTAAGCAGATGCAGTTACTGCCACCGGGATTTGAATACTAGATCGTGGATACCGGTGTTCTTTGGTGGTTGGGTTTCAATTAACCACACTTCTCAGGAGCGG
>JAAAKQ030485906.1:2310-13109 GCA_010016005.3 Zanna intricata
CCAACTCCCTTCGCGATCTGGTTCCATTACCGACCTACGTTTCTTGTTTTCTTTTTATATATATATATATATATATAAAACACGTCTGAATCATACAATTGTTCGGTTTTCGATGATCAGCACACGTCTAGTTTCAATAGTAAAACAACAGTATATCGAACGTTTTCTTTTATTTTTTCAAATACTTTTTTCCTACAACAGCCTATGTGTTTTTTCTATTTTATTTTTGCAAACACGTAGGAAAGACTCTTTAAAACACAAGAATACAACTCTGCATGAACTCCATCTTGCGAAAACTGTCAAAGTAAAATGAACTCATAGAAATTATAATTTGTATATTACTTTTATTTTTTGTACTAGTTAAATTTATTCAATGGTTCTTTTATGTTCGAAATCCTGTATAGGTCAAATTTAGCAATTGGAATTTGTCACTTTCCGTTATCCAATCAAGCTGAAATTTTGTACACAGTTTTGGTTCTGATGACAATATAATATAGTATATTTAATACCGTTCTAAATCCAATCTGGCGAACATTATTTAATGTCGTTCTAAATCCAATGTGGTGGACAATCCAATACATACGAAAAAAAATCATATGTTTCAGTAAGTAAGGGTTTGTTGTGGCGGCGAAACGATTTTGTTACGATAAAAAAATAAATCTGTTACTATAATCTATAGTTACTGATTTGTTATTGTTACGTTATTTGATTTTATTACGATGACAAATCGATTTGTTATCTTAAGTAAATGAATTTTGTTACTGTAACAAAATAATTTGTCATCGCGTTTTATGTTATTTTAACAAAATAATAATATGCGACCAAGGCAAAAAAAAAAAACCTTTGACCTGTGATGTTTATAGATATGAAACAGTGTCACAATTAGTTCAAGTGTTTTCAATTTGTAAGTTTTCATATCAATAATGATGCACCTTACTCTGGTCGGCTAATGACTAAAATTTTGATATAATCATGTAAAATTGGCACATTAGCAGATGTAATATCCGTAAGGAATTAAACATCGACCAAAAAACAGTTTTAAACACATACGTTGCTGTAAGTCGGGTTCACTCGCTTTACCTGGTTAAGGATTAAAGAACTTGACAACACGAAGCTTACTAGAAAAAAAAGCCGTGCAATAATACAGCGCTAGGATAGTTAGATTGAATGAGAAAAAGTTATAAACCAATGTGAATGAATTTATGACATTTGAATGAACAAGTGTGGACGGGAAACTAAAAAGTAAAAAATTAATTAATTAAAAAAATTATAAAAAAATTGTTTTCTTTTAAAACGAAATTATTCTAAAAAGTAGAAAATAATGTTTTAAATAATTTTGTTTTAAAAGAAAAAAAATTGTTTTAAAAATCTTTTTGTAATTTATTTATTTTTTTGATTTAGAACTAAAAGTAAAAACTCCAACACTAAAACAATATACCATAAATAAAATCATTAAATTCTTAAGCGAAAAAATTAATCACTAATAATCCGATGTTTCTCTTAAAAAAATTCTACTATAAAAGAAAATATAACTTATATTTAATAACATAAAAGTTAGACATGTTAACAAATCAAAACTGAATATAAATAAGTATTTTTTTAATTGTAAAGGGCTATAACTGCAGATTACGAAAATATCCCGTTTATAAAATGGAAACGACTATTCAGGAGGTTAAAACGCTTCAGAAGGTTAGTTATCCTGAACCGAAGAAAATTGTCAACAACAGAACACCTCGACCGACAGCTTCTTATGCAGCTGCTACCTCTTCATCACCTAAAGTCAACGTGGAACAGTTGCTTACAAACTTTGCTACAGTCTTGCTATAGTGATAGAGAACATCATTGACACCAAGATTCAATTAAGTCAACGGAAGGAAACAGTTAAACAAGAGAAGGTTCATCCCCAGATGGATGTTATTAACACGAGAACTGAATCTATTCAACTGAAAGTTGCAGCAATATACATGAAGACAAAACCCACAACCGTTGTTGTGCACAAGGGTAGAGACATACCAGGAAAAGCCAAAAAACATCACTCCTTCGACCAAATATAAGTTAAAGAAGGATGTTGGAAAAGTTCAGAAAAAGTCCGAGATAACCCTATGAAGATGCAAGTAGTTGTAGAGAAACAACCGGATATAGATGCCATAGAACATGCATCTACGGAACTTCCAAAAGCCCACAGGATACTTAAGGAGAGAGCGAATACATCAGCCATCCCAAGTCTGCCTCTTTAGATTGGATCCAGTTCTACATTAACCGAAAATGTAGCACTAGCAAATGAATCAAGTTTTGACTCGTAAACAGCCATGGTAACCGCACTGTTTAAGATTTTATCGCCTGATGTTAACAGTAAAACATCACTCATGTTTGAAAGGGAAGATGATGACATGTCCGAAGCCTCAGAAACCTTATCATCAGTAGTTGAGGTAGCAAGAAGAATGAAGAAAAGATCTAAGATAGAATGGCCGAAAGGAAAGCCTAGAAAGTAAGTAAATGGGCAATTCAAGGATCAAGAATTAGTATTTGTATTTTCAATATGTGATTTTGCTGGGTAAAGAAGTAACTCAAGTGTTACTTTTTTCTTCTTCTTCTTTTTTGAGTGGAAGGGGTTAATGACCAAAGTAGTCTCGATGCCCTAAATACCTCAACAACAAAAAAATTAAATTAAAAAAAAACAATTTTTTTAAGAGTAAATTAGAGGTCAGGACATTTTTAGATATATATTTTAGTTTATTATTTAGAATCGACAAAAATAGAACTTTTTACCTCAAATAAGTTTGGCAGCAGGCAAGATTTAATAGGTTCACTTATATTTTTGTTAAATGTATTTAAGTGAAAAATCATTTACAAGCAAAATATTTCACATTTTACTACAATAAATTTAAAAAATTGATACAGTTGTAATAACTTCTAATTTATTTTTTACTTTCTTGTACTAGGTACAAGTATTGTAATTGCAAAAAATTTCGTTTTTCATATTTTAACAGAAATATCCATTTTGACCATCCTGAATCTATTTTGACTAGTTTAAGCCTGACGTCTGTACGTACGTATGCATAATTAAAAAACGATTATCAGTAGAATGTTGAAATTTTGGATTTAATACTGTTATAATTTTTGAAATCTTGTTGTTAATTTTGATTGAAATCGACTGAACTAAAAGTATTCAAAAACCCCAAACTCCAAAAAGTTTAGATTTGGGCTTTTTCTCAGCTGCCTTACTAAGTCCTCATAGAAAGCTTTTCAACTATATATAATAAGTGGTACTTAAAAATTAAAATAATATAAATTTCATTATCAATATTTTAAAAAATCAAATTATTTTTTATTAAAAAATGACAAAAGATAAAAGACAAAACATAAAAAAATATAATCATCTACTTTACTTTAGCCAAATCATTAAACATATATACAGAAAATTACCTAAATTAAATTATGCTACTTTCTATAGTTTTTAAACTGGATTTAAATAAATAAAACATTATAACTGATTATATAAGATAATTCAAAATTTATTACGATAAACATTTTTAATATGAAATCAAGAAATCATTAAGTCACGTTAACATCATAACAAAATACAGAATATATTTTATTCGTGCCATAAACCGGATTAAAACCCTTAAGGAAAAAACGAACAACTAATTTATTAAAAAATATGACTTTCAAATGAATTATTATCATACTCAAGTAGTTAACATAAACGTCTACCATATGTAGACTACCAACTGTTAACACCAACTTTGAATTTCCACAACTGGAATTCAAATAGTTTTGCAAGTAAAATCATCTGAATTATGTTGTGTAATGAATAATTAATACTGTATTATAATCAGTACATGAAAACTTCATTTAAAATAGTATATTTAATCTTAAATAACTAAAAAATATTAATTTAAACTGACGGTTAACTGAAAATTGCTGTTAAATTAACATCCTATAACAGAAATTATACGGCGACTAACATCTACCTTAAATGTAAATTTTTTAAGGGATTCATATTATATAAAGTTTTTTTTTTTAAATAAGAAAAAATTTATTTTCGTTAAAAAATTATTTTATTTTACCGTCTAGCGATATAGCAGAGCCGTAGGTTTAGAAGGGAAAGTGTAGCAATCGGTCCAATTTGGACATATGGGGTTTTTACTGGATCTTTACATTTGGATACCTAAGAAACCCAAAAAAAACCAGATGGAAATTTTCCGGAGGTTCGTATGTGCGTGTGTCTGTTCGGTGTGTCACACCTTATATCTTCCGAACTACTGATCAATTTTAACCAAACTTGGTCAGATTACTTCTGTATAAGAGGCAGTGATCTAATTAAGATTTCAACTTAAGTGGTCAAGGGAGTGAGGCAAGGTCATCATCTGTATCTCGAGATTGCTCCTAATTAAAGTCAGGCATATTTGATAACAAAAAATAATATTCTCCCAAAAGAATTTTTGCAAAATCGCACCCCCACCCCAAAAAATGCTCTAAACTGGTGGGTAAGTGATGTTTACTTCGTCAACAGTACTCTCTCTCACCACAAGGAGCGCTAGTGTAACACCAACGTACAGATGCTGTAGTCGTTTCTATATTGTGGCGCTGAGACATCACAACTAGAAAATAAATAAATCAATAATATTAAATAAATAAATGAATAATATTTAAAGTGTAAAAAAGTAAAAAAAGTATTTAAATTGGCCACTAATACCGCTACATCCGCGCGAATGAAATACGGTATGCGCACGCTTTACTTATAATCACTAAATTAAATTAAAAAAATATATATATATTTAAATAAAATGATAATTATTTTAAATTAAGTTGTATGTGTAGGGCGTGCTTCAGAAAAAAGCCACGCGATGGGAAACTGTGTCGTCAGCTTTTTTCTGCATTGGAAGGACCAGATAATATAAATTCTGTTACATATGCCAGAAATTTTGTTTACCGTACTAATATCAAACTCTACCAGCAAATCAAAGTATATCAAATTCTTAATTATATATTCAATATCGCCCTACCAATTTTGTTGCATTCGGTTGCGTTTGGCAGCCAGAGGTAGCGGTTTAATTTTTATAAAATCTAAACAAGTAATTAGTATGAGAATGGATTCATTTCCTACCGTATGATTGTGGGCATAAAACATATTACGACAGTAAGAATGTTCTCGCGCACCCCTCGAACTTACGTTACCGTAAAACCCCGAAATTATAAAATGTCAATACTTTCCATTGAATATCGGTACAAAACAAATAAGTGGGTGAAAGATCGAAATATTTTCTTATTCGGACCTTCGCCGGTTGACAAACACAGATAAGTTCTGGTGGAGGTCAAAACGGTAACTAGAAATTAAAAAAAATAAATAACCCACTACCAATATCTCAAGGCTGCAAATTCGTCTCTCATGAAAAAAATTAAGCGGTTACGTTGTATTTGTGATCTTAAATAAATAACGGAATTCTAAACATTTAATTTATTCTTGAAAACTCAAAATTTTGTAAAATTAACACGAAAATAAAATTTTTAGATTTAATCTAATAATGTGTTATTTGTTCTCTTGCAAATTTCTTTTTAATTACAATTCTTAATAATTTTTCCAAAGGATTTCCACAGATATTTCCTGTTAATGTATAATTTTATCTTAATTATTTAAAACAATTTGTTCATAATTTCTATAACACACACACTCTATCTCTTTCTCTCTCTCTCTCTCTCTATATATATATATATATATATATATTCATTTTCTGCTAGTCCATATTTACGATTGTGATAATATGTATGTTTTGACAAATATATATTTCAGTATATCTCTCTTCCTCCGTTTCTCTCTTTTCTTCAAAACAATCGGAGGAAATCGCTCGCGGCGCTATTATTTCAATGAAATCCGAAAAAAATACTTCGATTTCTAACCACAAAAATAAAAGTTTTGCTTTGTTCTAAACAAAGACAGTTGTAAGGGTGGAAGAACTAAAATACAATGCGAATTTTTCTCAATTTCATGCTGGACGAAAATATAGCAGCAATTGAATACTTAAAATTTTAAAGCAGCAATGTGTGCTCTTAAAATGATTACAGACAAAAATAAACAAAATTAAAAGATAAAATAAAATAATCAGTTTACGAGTATTTCAAATAATATAAAAAATATGTCGACATAATATTTTTAAGAATAATGTTTCTTTAATGAACAATGAAGGAAAGCAGTAAATAACGAATTAAGTAAAAGATTAAGGACGTTTTACCAGTAGTATGTACGAATGTAACTTCAATAACAGGCATAACATCGTAGTAGAGGCGAGGGTCCGCTGTTTCCGACTGGCCAATCGGTAAAGCTTTTCAATGTTTAGGTAGTCGACTGTAATACAATGGCACTTTGGGGTTATGATACTCTTAGCGTTTTAACATAATTCTTTATTCAGGAAAAATAAACCCTGAAATGTCCCTTAATAGCAAGTCGAAGTCACTTAAGGCACGATTTTTAATTTTAAAATCCTACTTAAATTCACAAAAAAATAACTTTCAAGCATATTCCGATTAATACCACATATTTTCTTGTTTTTCATTTTCACCGAACACCATATTCGTTTCACGTAGTGAATATGTGCTTACGCGTACGTTTTCGGATAAAAAAAAGTTCAGCTTATAAATAACAGATGAATAAACGTTCCGCTATTATAATATTATACACCTTCCATAAATCTGACATACTAGTGGAATCCGGTCTCACATATTGAAACCGGGCAATCAAATTTCAAAAAACAGTCCGGTTCAGCGATTAGAAAAATGTCATTTTTTCTCTATAAAACACTTAGAATACTCACTGTTACAGGAGAAATTTACATTGTCCTTTCCAGATCCGTATCAGATTTCTTAACAAGGAGCTAGCACAAATTTACCGAAGGTAACAACCCCAAACAACGGTGGTTCAAACTTCGATTCCTAACTCACGTTTACAAAAAGATAGATGAACTATAAGAAACAATATTCTAATCCCTTGTACAAAGATATCTTTTTATATTATTATCCATTAAATACGAATTTTCTTACTGTTTAGATGTAATACACTAAAGGACCATAAGCCATTAAATCCGCTTAACAAATACAAATCCTAGTAGGAGTGCAATAATCCCCTAAATACGAAATGTGCAAATTTTAATAGTTAAAAACATGAAATTTTAGTAAATGAAATGTTAATTTTTATATTTTTTCTCCAAATGAATCAGGGTAGATTTAACTTGAGTACACAGAAAAATCTTTTAAGAAAATCAAAGATTATTTTGGGAGATTAATGATTATTGGGGATTATTAAAGATTATTTACTTTCTTGTACGAAGTAAAGGAAGTATACAGATCGCGAAAAATTTCGGTTTTCAGACTCAAGGGAAATATCTTTTTGGCCATCCCTGAATCCACTTTCACTAGTTTCGGCGTGACTTCTGTAAGTACGTGTGTATGTATTAGCATAAATAAAAAAGCCGTAGGATGTTGAAATTTTGGATTTACGACTTTTGCAACATCTAGTTGTGCACCTCCCTTTTTTACTCTTAACGTAATAGGTCGTTATTGAGAGCTTTTCAACAATATATTATAAGAGGTACTTATTTCCATTGATTCCAGAGTTAAAGCCCAATAAAATTTTAATTAATAAATTATTTGGATCTTATAAGGGTAAGGCACATCGGTTCGAATCACACTTCATTTTTTTTTTAACCTTTTTTTTTAAATTTTAATTTTATTAATAAAATGATTAAAAAAAGTTTTACAATAAGTAATATTCAATAATAGCAATAAAAAGAATATATATATAAAAAAATATCAGAAGTTATTAATGAAATGAAATGTTATTTACTTCTCATTTTAAAAAAAACATGTGTATTTAAATTTAATAGGCGTACAAGAAAGTCATGTGGTGTCCACATAAGATTTTTTATTTTTTTCTTACTAAGATGAATACTCACTCTTTCATCTTCTCTCTAAAGCTTGTACAGAAACAGCGAAGCTAGTCGTTTTTGCTTCTATTCTACCAGTATTAAAATTACTTAAGATCAGAACGATATTTTCAATATTAATATAAATAAAGTTTTTAACACTGCCTTTGTACTATTAATATAAACTTCATTAATTTTTTAATCATCAACTCAAAGTATGGCAAGAACTGAAATAACATTATATTTTATTTACTTATTTATATATACAGAACAGGCTAACCCCACTTACAGTACTAACAGATGATAATGAATTGAACATAAGCTCCTATCTTGAAATGATCTAATTTTCGGTATGAGATCACTGAAAGGGTCTCCCCTATGAGGGTAAATCTTAAAATTCTGAAATAGTAATAGCATGTGAATAATGCCTGACCAGGATCCGAACCCGGGGCCTCCAAAGGTCGAGACGCAACCACTCCGTCTCGGGGATTGGCAGATATTAATTCCATTAGCGTATAATAAAAATAGCTAATTTTTACAACAATATTTCAATATATTAATTAAAAACTCATTGAACTTCTAAAATGATTTATAAACTACGAGATGAATTTAAATGATAATAAATTAATATAGATAATAAAATAATAGAAGTTAAAAAATGATTTATTCATAACCATTTTCATTACACTTGAAATACTCATACGTAACAAATTATTATTGTATTTACAGTCACATCACGTAACGAACAAATATTAACGGATTCTTTAGCATATAATGAGTTCTAAAGAAAATTTATACTTTTCAGTCATCTGCCATTCATGACAAGTATATTTTATTATGTACTTTACTAAGAAAAAAATTCACTTATAGTTGGCGATGAGATTTAAAAAAAAATATATATAAATTAAAATTCCAAACAGAAAATGCATAAATAGAAACTAAAGGTAAAATTATTTTTACATAATAGACGTAAAAGTATTACAAGAATATATTTAAATACTTAAGATAAATTTAAAGTTTATGGGAGAGGGAGAGAGAGAGAAAAAAAGAGAGAGCGTGTGTGTATATGTTAATAAAGTATGGAAACCCTTAAATACCTTTTCAATGTCTTCAAACATAGAAAAAATCAAATTTAACATAAGCTCCTATCTTGAAATGATCTAATTTTCGGTATGAGATTACTGAAGGAAGGGGTCTCCCCTCTGAGGGGAAATCTTAAAATTCTGAAATAGGAAGGACAGGATCCCGCCACATTGTCGTAAAATAGTCTAGAGCTATGGTAACCCTTATCAAAATATCGATCATTTTAAAAATAAACAATAAAATTTAACTAACGATCCTACCTCAAAAGGTGTATTTTTCCGTACACTTATTATACAACACTATATATACAATATATCACGAAGACCTCCAGAGACTTCCAAAACCTATTCTACTCCTGAAAGTAATGCAAAAAGTTCATAAAAACGTAAGTCCTATAGTGGACTGGTACGTATAATGTACTTCGATCTAACAAAATGTTTCTAAACAAAATTCAAATTTTTGTAATTTTTCTTTGTCTTATTCTTCTTATCTTACATAATTTTGTTCACAATTAAATTCAATAAAAGTTTTCTTTAAAAGTTTTACGTGTTTATTACCCATTTAATAAAGTACGTCAAACACAAAAAAAACAAGGTATTTACCTCAATTTATTGGTTTACCCCAAATTTGTTAAAAACTACTACTGTTACAGTTATGAGACATTTTATTCAATTTATAATTTAAAAATCTGAAATCCGAGCGAAATCTTTCACTAGCCGTAACTCGCAAACGAAGCATTTTAGGACATATGTTTGTATAAAGTTTTTCCACTGCTTTCACGTGTAAATTATGATATAAAAATTCCGGGAGAACTTCGTGATACACTCTGTATATGATTGAGGCTATATATAGAAGTCAATACTAACGGTGTATTTTAAGCCACTTTTAAAATTAAACGTGGAAAATATTAAATTAGCGCCATTTTGATTAGTTATCGTAGCCTGAAATGCATTATGACAAAGTTTTAATTTTTCAATACCCTTTAATATGATATCTCACAAATCTGTACATTCCATTTTAAAAATTTTGGACTAAATTTAAATGTAAGCCCGCTTGAGCATGTGGTAATCTCATACAAAAAAAAAAAAAATAGATCGTTTTGAGATAAGGAGCATTTACTAAATTTTATTTTTTAGTGTTTCACTTTGAAAGGGTTATTTACGAGGTATAGTAGACCATTTTTGAAACTAGATGTGAAAATAATGGGCGCCATTTTCATTACAGTTATCATAGTCCAATAATTCACGTTGAAATTTAATTTTATTTCCAATGTCCTTTAAAATGATGCGTCATGAGTTTACACGTTTCATTAAACATTTTTAAGTTACCTCCCGCCCCAAAGAGGGTTATTTCAGTGCTAGGGGTGTGATTGTTTCATACCGAAGAATAGATCGTTTTAAATCGTGTTTAATTATTAAAAAGTTATTACGGGTTGTCATACTTTGTGCATCAAAGTCATGTAAAATTCATATAGTTAAAATCTTATTTCCTTTCTTAAGTTTTGACTCGTAGATAAACTTTTTTCCTGTTCAGCCTCTGGAACCACCGCAAGGTATCACTTCAGAGAATGAATGAAGATAATATACATAAATGTAAATGAAATTATAGTCTTGTACAATCTCAGGTCGACCATTCCTGAGATGTTAATAGAAACTCAACCACCAAAGAACATCGGCATCCAACATCTAGTATTCAAATCCGTATAAAATTAACTACCTTTACTAGAATTTGAACCTCAGAACTCTCGACTTCGAAATCAGCTGATCTGCAATGACGAGGACACCACTAGACCAACCA
>JAAAKQ030485917.1:0-14412 GCA_010016005.3 Zanna intricata
TTTTTTTAATTTATTTTGTTTTAATTTTAATGTTTTTATTTTTTTTTTACATTACCAACTGGTATATTATCCGGGCGATAATAACACATTAATGTTGTTCGCCCTGAAAAAAGGGGGAAAAAAAATCAAAGCATTAATTAACTAAAAGCTGGGATGATTGTAAAAGCTGCTTGTAAAAGATAAAATTAAATTATGAAAATGAAAGTAAGTTTAAATTATACAATTTTATTTAATTTCTTTATCAACTACTTGTATATGTATACTCTTATATATATATATATGAGTGAACGAAATAAAAAGTATTTAACTGCAGACTTCAAAATAAAAAAAAATAGTTGACTGTCATGTAAAAATAAATAATAATTTATATATATATATATATAAAAGAAAACAAAGATATTTTATATGGTATTTAATAATATTACATATAAGGAGTGTATATACAATTTTTGTCATTTTCTTGAATAAATTCTCGAGATTCTGATTCTCTGAAGCGAACGAGTGGGTTGGATGAAAATTCAAGTACAGCGCTTCTCTTACATCCTAAAATTCTTTTTGAGTTGAAATAAATAATAACGAAGCAAAAAAGCAAAAGAAAGAATAAGAAGAAAAAGAAAATCAGCGGCGTAAAATGAATCCATCCATAATCGCAATTTGTAAACTATTATGTTAATTGTATTTGTAATTTCCAGTGCACATTGTTTTTTAATACAAAATCTTTTAGGTTTAAAATGTTACAATTTTAAGAAAATAAAATTATTTTTGAACCGAGAGATGCTACATTAAATTAAATTAAAAAAAAAAAAAAAACACTTAAATTTCCAATATTTACGTACGCAGTTAAAATATGAAAATTACAATAAGAAGTTCTTCGAAATTTTAATAAAAGAACCTAAATGATATACCGCGTATTTTATGAAAAGACATTTATTTTTCTGCACCGTTGAATCCATGAACGATATTTACTTCGTAGAAAAATTCTCTTCACGAGAATAGGTCCATTTAACCTAAAAATCTTCCATTTATATCTAAACAAAGGATGCTGCTATGGATTTCTCTATATATAGTAGCAGTTTCAGATTTAAGAAAGAACCATTCTTTGTGTTCTAAAAAATATGAGAAATATATTCTGAACCAAATGAGTAAGAATAAAACAATAGTTATGTACTATTAGTACATCCCATTTTTATAAAACATAAAAACCATGTCCCCAAAAATACAATAAGAAATATGTTTATAAAATAATTATTATAAATCATTTGTGAGATTTAGTATTCAATAAAGGAATATAACATGTAAATTTAATATTATTATTTTAATTATTCGTGGTTATATTCCTTTAAAATAATGCATTAAAGCTTTTTTTTTTAAATGTTTAGATTAATTTTAAGAAAACAATAGAAGAGAAAAAATTTCTAATTTGAAAATTAGAAAGTAAAATGTATGTTTTCCGGTCATGTTGTAGCGACCCAAATCGAAGAGGAGTTCCATAAATTTATTTTTTTTATTTGGTAGGATAATCAATAATTATTATTTAAAAATTACAATTACATTATTATTAATAATTTGGAATACTAAGTTACATTTAACAAATAAAAAATACATGATTCCTAACATATACATGTGAAATCTGAATTTTTTGGTTTTATTTCTCTATCGTACAAAAACTGTTGCACAATAATAAACATTTTAATTAAATATTTACTCTAAAACTGTATAAAAATTAGCTTATATATATATTTTTTTTCCCAGATCTCAAATTAATAAATATAAATTCTTTTTTATTCTACGAAGAGTCCGCAAGAGAAAACTAGAACTTGCTAATATTATTTATACTCAACTACCCTATATTAGTGTGGATTTTCTTGGACATTTATTTATAAAAAAAAATAATAATAATAATAAATTTGGATGAAGCTAACATTAAACGAAAAGAAGTTTTCTACAGAACATAGAAAAATTATTATTTTCCTTACTATATTGCTATTAAAGATAACATTTTATTCAAGGTTTGTAAATCATAAAAATTTGTTTTTGTGATTTACTGAAGATAACGTTCCTACCTTAATACTGGAAATCATTGTTTTTATTATATAGAATTGTTTTATAATTTTATAATATTCATATATATCTTTTATTATTTTACTGCCTACCGTTACAGCAAAGCTATAGCTTTAGAAGAGAAAGTACTGTGATTGGTCCAATTTAGGTACATGCGGTTTTCACCAAATCTTTACGTTTTGCTGCCTTAAAAACCCCAAAAACACAAAACTGTTTGCATGTATGTGTTTGTGTTCGGTGTTTCATACCTTATACTCCAGAGCTACCCGGCCAACCTTGATCAAATTTCAGATTACTTCTACATATGAAGCATTGATGCCATTAAATTTTCAATTTAAAAGGTCAAGGGTGAGGTGGCTATAGAGCAAGCTCATTATCTTGATATTTCGCCTAATTACGGTCTTATTTTTTTCTTAGGCAATTTGTTAACAATTAAAAAATAATATTTCCAAAAAAAAATTTACAAAATCAGAACCCCACCCCAAAAAATCCACTAACTAAACTAAGGTTGAGTGGATATAGTGCATCATTAGAAACCCCTCTCAGCACAAGGGGCACTAATGAAGCATTGACATACAGCTGGCTGCAGTCATCTTTTTTTCTTTTAGCCTTCGACGAAACCACCGTAATGTATTACAGTTTAGAGAATGAATGAAACCAATATATGAATGAATGTAAATGAAGTGTAATCTTATACATGTAAAGTCGACAATTCCTGAGATGTGTATTTAATTAAAACGCAACCACCAAAGAACAACGGTATCCACGATCTAGTATTCAAATCCGTATAATAGTAACTGCCATTAGCTACACTCGCCACTCGTGTGAATGAAATACGGTATGCTCGCGCTCTTTAGTTATAATCATTGAATTAAATAAACAAAAAATATTATATTTAAATAATGTGATAAATATTTTAAATAAAGATGTGCATCAGAAAAAAGCTCCGTGAAGGAAAAATCGAACAACTGTGTTGTCAGCTTTTTTACTTTTTTGTACGAAGTAAAGGAAGAACTGTGATCGAGAAAAATTTCAGTCTTCAGATTACAGCGGAAATATCCATTTTGATAATCCCTGAATCCATTTTGACTAGTTTCGACCTGACGTCTGTACGTAGGTATGAGCGTATGTATCTTGCATAACTCAAAAAAGATTAGTAGATGTTGAAATTTTGGATCTAGTACTGTTGTGAATCTTTCCTTTTGTCAACAATCGACTGGACAAAAAGTATCAAAAAATTCCCAAAATCCAAAAAATTTGGATTTTGGACTTTTTCTTAACGTCAGTAATAAACCTTCATTAAGAGCTTTTCGACGACATATCATAAATGGTACTTAATTTCAATGTTTCCATATTTATAGCCAAATAAAATTTTAATTAATAAAATATTTGGATCTTACAAAGGGAAGGCACATCGGTTCAAATTTTATTTACATTTTTTGTTTATTTAAATATATTGATTTATTAATAATTAACCTCTAATGTAAAAAAAAATTTTACAATAAATAATAACGCAATAATAATCATGAAAAAAAAATTATGAAAAAATATCAGCAGTTATTAATGAAATAAAATTTTATGTACTTTTCATTTTAAATAAATGTGTATATACAATTTAATTGGTGTACAAGGAAGATATGTGGTGTCCATATCAGAGTTTTTTCCTTTGGAATATCACCGAAAATTAATCAGCACCAAGTAAATACAACCAATTTATGAATAACAAAAGGTCTTCAATTTATAAGTAACATAGGTTATTTTAAATTGTCTTTTATAAAAGAGGAGCGCTAAACCAAGGGAAACATTTTTAAAATGACTCATTTTCAAATTTTAATGATGATACTCCCTATAAAATAATCACTTTTTGGCCTGTTGTAAGTTTTGCAAAAAATACATCGTTCTCGAGATATATACATCATCATTCATTCATTAAAATTACAATTTCAATCTAAATAGCACATTGTTTACTTAGTCTCTCTTTTTCTGTTTAGCCTCTGGAACTTCCGTAAGGTATTACTTCTGAGGATGAATGAGAATGTTGTGTATAACGTTTACTTAGTCAGCGATATGAAATTTAATATTATTTCTACATTTTATGTTGTAGGTCGGGTGCTCTGTGTAGGCTATATGAGATGTTGACTTTAATCGCCTCCACTTTGTTAAGACTAATGGGCACCATAGTACAATGTAAAATGTAAAAGTAATATTAAATTTCATATCGCTAACTTAGTATACTCAGAAAAATCCCCGTAAGAAAAGAAAGAAAAACTTGTTTACATATTTTTGTACATTTTTCATAAATATTCTAGGTAGACGAATAAAATTAGTAATCAGGTATTTTTGTTTTTTAATAATTATTTTATTCTTCTTATACGAAAAGATGTTAATGTCAAACAAAATTTCATGAAAACATAGTTTCAATTCTTCATAATCCTCAGGTTAACTCAGTATTAGGCTAATACTACTCGCTAACTTGTCAACAGAATCTTTCAATAATGTGATGATTATATATTTCGAGGTTTATGAATCGAAAAAACCTTCTCGAAAAATTTGTAAAGCGTTTGTAAATTGATAATAAGTAAACGTTTATGAGCTAAATTTTGTTGAAATAATTTTTTTTTATCAAAATAAAATTATTAAGAAAGGGAAACAGTATTATGACAATGTTTTTGGTAAATATGGATTTGAAAGTCTTTTTTCGAATGCAAAAATTGTTGAAATTGTCCAGAAGAAATATGAATCAACGTAGTGGAGCGAGTAAAATATCTCAATATTTTATACACATAGACAATGTTTTATTCATGATTTAATCTAAAATCAATAAAAAAGAATGAACTGTAAGAAATAAAGGTTTTATAAAATCTTTCACAGTTGTAGAGATAGCTGGTGTTGAAATCAACAATCAAATGATTTTTTTTTTTCTTCTATGGTTTAGAAACCAACAATCAGAATAAATGGATAACTACTTTTACCAGAATCATTACTATGTCTTCACAACATAAAAATTTGAATGTAAAAATTCAATAAAGACGTAATCGTAGAAAAAATTAACGTACTGGAAAACTAAAATATTATTTTAAGTTGGAAGGGCATAGATATCATTCAGAAATAGTTCAGCGGTAAATATTTAACAAAATCAAAATAATTAGAAATAATAATTTATTTTTAAGAAAAATATATTTTCATATATAATTTATAAAAATATATAATATATACATTTATTTATATACATATATATATATTAATTTGTATTCTAATTATATTTTTATTAAAACTTTGAAGTAATAATCAGGTTACAAATGAAGAGGTGTTGCGGCAAATTGATGAAGAAAGAAACATTTGGAAAAATATAGCTAAAAGAAGAGACAGACCATAGACCACATCTCAAGGTATCCATAATGCCGCTTAATATCGCTTTGATATTGAAGGTACGGATAGATGGGAAAAATTCTGCAGACAGGCAAAGTTTCGACTATATAAAACAAATTTTTAGGGAGATAGGATATAGGAACTATACCGAAATGGAACGACTGGCACTAGATAGGGAATTTTGGAGAGATGCATGAAACCAGTCAAACGACTGAAGAAAAAAAAATAATCAGGTCGGAAAAATTATACACGTAAAGTACCCATTGTTATTTTAATTTTATAAAGTAAGATAGGAACAAGTAATTTAATTAACACGACGGAATAGTAAAAGTAAAACGTTGTGTACGCCACGATATACATGAAAAACTAAACTCTCTCCTACCAGTAAAATAAGGATGGCATTATATAACAATCATTATAAAGAAATTTAAAATAACAAAATTATTTTATGCTTAAAACATGCTCGATGAATCTGCCCTAAAATAAGATTATTATTACGAGTCACGTTCCTTAAAACCATGTTTCTATAAATAACACCCAACTAAGCGAGCTACCGTATCAGTTATTTTATTTCACATTATAAAATTAAAGAATTTTTAACAGAAAAAAAAGCTTTTTTCTTTTTAGAAATAAATAAACCCGAGTTAAATCAGACGTAAAAGCAACATGGATTGAATACGATGAAAGGTTAAATATAATTTATATTTATAATTTGGAGCCGATGTACAATTCTAGGAATTATGGCTACCGCTTTTTCCATTAAAGCATAAATACAGTGTTTTTAATTACTTACTGCGCTGTAGATATGTATTATTATTCTTTATTCTAATGAATCCTTTCCCTTAAACTAAGCGATTCAATTTTAATTATTATTTTTTTTAACTAATTAAAACTTTATTATTTTATTTCATCAAAATATATTTGCAGTTTTGATAAAAAAAAAATCCAATGTTATCTTTTTTTTAGCTAATCAAATTAAAATAATTGTGCGCTTGTTAAATTACATAAATACATTTAAAAAAATGAAAAGTATATAAAATTTTATTTCATTAATAAATTATCATATTTTTAAAAAAATTTTTTATTATTATTATTTATCTTTATCATACAGTTTTATTTTACAATCAGAGCTTAATAATTATTAATAAAACCATACATTTAAAATACATATATTAACAATAAAAAAAAGAAGAGGTAGTGTGATTCGAACAGATATCCCTTCTTCATGTAAGATCAAATCATTTTATTAATTAAAATTTTATTTGATTATAACTCTGGAACCAATATCATAAGTACCACTTATAATACATCGATTGAAAAGACATCTCAGGAGGACTTATTACTGCAAAATTAAGAAAAAAGTCCAAAATCCAAATTTTTTTTGGGCGCTATTGGTTAAATCGATTGCAATCAAAGGGAAGGTGCATAACTGGATGTTACAACAGTCCTAAATCCAAAATTTCAACGTTCTACGGCTAATGAGTTATGCGAGATACATATTTATGTACAAACGTACATACATACGTACAGACGTCACACAGAAACTAGTCAAAATGGATTCAGGAATGGTCAAAATGAATATTTCCGTTGAAATCTGAAATTTTTCGCGATTATAATACTTTCTCGAAATGTTGTAAAGTTTGCTCTTTACCAATTTAAATCCGACATCTACAAGAACATGACCGTTAATTAAATCATAAAGAATAAATTACCTCCCATGTAACCTATAAACTATATTGACATAGCTAAATGTTTTACTATATATGAATTTGTGTTCTTTAACTTCAAAAACCAAATTTCAGCGACGGTAATCACCACCCACCCAAAGCCGATTCCATCAAATAGTATTTGCTAACCGAACTAAAGTATTATTATAATAATAATTAAAAAATTTTGATAAATCAATCTTTATTTATTTTGTTTCTTAATTAATTAAATTAAGTGAATTATTTCTTCACTGCAGATGCAATATTACTGCATCATTTCTCGAAGACATGGCAATCATGGCTGTCGATGATGATTCAGTTCAAGCCTCGATTGATTTGCATTATGAATTAGACCTTCTAGCCGATGGTTGAAGAAATGCAAAATAAAGGTCACCCGAGCGAAATCGACTCACATGACATTCGCCTTTAGAAGAGACTGCACAGGAATTTTTTTAGATTGAGATTATATCCAACGAGCTGAAAGTGAACGATAATTGAGTATTCTTCTAGATCGTCTAATATGGAAGATTCACATTAAGAATAAAAGGAATTAGGTAGATATCAGGTTTAAGGAGCTGCTTATTAGGCAGGAAACCGCAACTATTCCTATCTAACTATCTTTATACTTCTGTACAAAGTGATTCTAAAACTGGTTTGAACATACCGAATCCAACTCTGAGTTACGACGAATATCAGAAATATAAAAAATATTCAGCGTTATTGCAAATAAATTTCAGCAGTGCTATACATAGGGGCCAATGTTTGTACGGAACAACGCAATTCAAGAGTTACCGTGAAATTCACTAAGCGTTACCGTGTGTTCGAGACTTAAGAATCATGTTAACTATCTAGCTCTTAACCTCTCAGACAATCGGGAAAATGTAAGACGAATAAAACGGGTACACGTATTGGTCCTAGGGACCTAACAGCTCTCAGGACAACGAGGACTCTCTTCTTAAGCTGTGCATCATCGAAGTATTTATGTTTATATTTATGATCATTTATATTTGTAATATTGTTGCTATGTTACTATTATTTATTTTATGTTGTGATTATATTCATAATACTGGACATTACGAGGGCTGGGCTGATAAATTTTGCACACTAGCGTGCTACATGGAGGCAAAAGTACTGTCAAGTTGGGCGTGGCAGCACTTGATAGCTAAAATACCCCTCTACAAATCTGTGATAATACGTTGAAATCCATTCCCCATCCAACCCCCGTAGGGGAAGACACCCACCAAGTGACGATTCCGGCCGCCACACCACCCCTCCCAGCCCTCCTAGCCCTGAGGGGCTTAACCGGGAGTCGTCTGGATGACCTTCGTACTGATTACATATCTCAGCCATCAGCCAGGTCTCGGTTGGGATGCCCCCGATGCAAATGCCGCGGTCGACATTTAGCATCAGAGCAAAATACCTCAGCAGCAATCGCCCTCGCCGTAGGCTTAGATCCACCTACACCTAACCCTACAGCTACATAACCGCAACGCGGAAGCACGGAACTCTGCGCCTACTCTACTCTAATCAATCTAACTGCCCATGTGACTTTGAATGCCATATACGCATCGACAAAATCGATTGGAGATCAAATTCCCACTGAAAATGCTGCTCGCAGCAACGCAATTTTGACCTATTACAACATTACACATGCAATATATACATTCACTAGGGGATCTAACCGGAGGCAAATACCACCCAAAGTACCACGTTCACGTGATATTCTCTTCTCGTCACATTTAAACCCCCATCAGCGCCGACACCTCCACGGCCGCCCGCATAACGAAAAGACCCCAACGATTTCAGGACTAATATTCCTACCTAGAAAATAACTGTGGCTCGTCGCCAAAACGCCTATGTCCAACCACTTGACAAGCCGGAACCCTAGCCATCTAGGCTCCTACCTCCTAAACATCTTCCGCAACTCTGGAAGACGCAATGGTCCGCAGGAAGCCAGCGACAAGCTGCCACTCAGCCCGGGTCTTCTTAAATTCTTAAGCCCGGACCCTTAAATCAAGACCTGAGCGTAATCTCTCAAGTTCCCTAACCACTCTGTCACGCGCAAACTCATACCGGGGGCAGACGTACAGCACATGGCTAACACTGTCCGGGACCCTATAGTCCGGGCAAATTCCTGACGCCACAACTATCATAGCCGAACTATGCCGAAAAGCGCCATGCCCGGAAAGAAATTGTGTTACGCGCCGATTGAGGGATATCCATTTATTAGCGCACAAGCTTACTACCTCCGGAAACAAATCGTGGGCAAACCGACTCTTAGTGGACTAATCCCATCGCGCCTGCACGCAACAAAACCCTGATCTTCTATTTCACGCAAACGATCCGAAATCAGAAGACCAGCTTTCTTGGTTATATACCGTTCCTTGCGTTCAACAAGCAAGCAAGTCCAACGGTTTAACACCAGCTATCACATTGACTGCCTCTCGCGAGACTGTCCTGTAACCGAAGTTTCCAGTAGCAGTTAAAATGGAGTCAAATACGGCCAATATGTCAACACGGTTAAAACAGCGCGCAATGATCGAATTTTTAACCGCAGAAAATGCGAATTCTACGAAAATTTTTCATCGTTTGAAAAAGGTTTACGGTAGTGAAACTACAGGAGTACTGTGACTAAGTGAGCGTTGAAATTTTTCTAATGTGAAGCTGGTAAAACGACAATTGAGGACGCACCTCGCAGCATATGATCAGTTTCTGTGACTGACGAGAACATCGAAAGGAGGGGAACGATTTGCTTCAAAGTAACAAGCGAATCACCCAGCAACGCATTGCTATTCAATTAAGCATATCTAAAGTAGGCGATGTTATCAAGCAATTTTTTTACCGTAAAATCTGTGCACCATACGTACCGCACAAACTCTCTGATGGCTCTCCGCAAGCTTAAGTTTGAGCCTATTTCGCATCCGCCATACTCGCCGGACTTGGCTCCGTGCGACTTCCACTTCTCTCCACATCATAAGAGGGATCTCAAAAGTAAGACGATGAGGTGAAGGAAACTATAGCCATTTGGATCCGATAAAAACCGCCAGAATTTTTTAGTGACGGAATGTTAAAACTTGTTACGTTGAGAAAAGTGTATCAGTGTAAAGGGGAGATTATAATGAAAAATAAATACAGAATTTTGTAGCTAAGATGTTGTAATTTAATTTTATTGTTTATTTTTTTTTTCATTCCAATATCTTTTTTCATTCCCATGCTACGCATATATATGCAAAATTTATCAGCCAAGCCTCGAAATATGATTTCTAGTTCGTTAATGGGTTGACTTTATCAATGCTTATGCTATCTTTAATTTACTGTTGATATCTTAAAAGAATTTAATTAAGTTCTTTCAACGGAAACTCCGTTTTAAGTTGATTATTTTCATGAAATTTACTTAGTGTTAATAATCTACGAAAACGTTTGTAAGTTTAATTTGAGATAAAAAAATTTCTCATATTGATAAAATATTGTAAATATTCATCCAAACTAGATCTTTATACTCAGAAGTTATGAAGTAGTAAAATTTTCAAATTTTAACTCAGTTAATATGTATGTACGTTTAATAATATTCCGATTTTTATAGTATAAAAATGTCCTGAGGCTTACAACGTTAATTCTACGAAGAATAAGAAAATTAAAAAAAAAAAAAAAACAATAATTTTCCAATAAATAAAGAAAAAATATATTTATTATTAGAATTACTTCCAATCCAATTTTAAAATTACTGTAGGTATCAATTGAAGAAATACAACCCCGATTTTTTTTCTTGAACCTCTTCCACCGTTAACAAAAACCACATGGTGTCAGGTATACAGAAACATCCCATTAAAACGCCCTGAAGTGATGACCTTGAGGACTATTCTGACATCATTTGATTTTTTTTTGATTTTTTTTAATGGATACCATGTAAAAGGGGAGAAAGACGATTTTGAAATTAAGGAATGATTCAGCATATTCTTCAATATTCTCCTTAAGATATACAACGAAATATTATATGTTTTTAATTACAGCTATCCTTAGGATATTATTTAAAACTATAATCTTTGGGTGGAATTAAATGTTTCATTTCATAACTTTATTAGAGTTATTAGAATAATTTTTTATGACTTAACTGTAACATAAAAAAAATTCTCCAATTTTTTATACCTTAACATTAAAACTGAATACTAATACTCATTTAGTTTTACTTTTTTAATTAAAAAATAAATAAAAGTGATTTAACGAACTTGTAGTTCAGAATAGGAATCTCCAATTTACTTATTACATTCTCATAATATGCATATCTGATGAACTGAAACTATCTGAAACTAAAATTTCTTCGTTTCTATGAAATGTCCTTTTTGGTATTTTTACCGTAATGGCATTTCTTGAATAAGACGTTTCTAGAAATAATATCGAATAAATGGACAAGCAAACTGACTGAAATTCTAAGTTCAGTAAATTTAAATCATACCTATTTGTAGAGTAACTTTTAAAATTTCGAAAATTTTTAAATACTGTTTTTTAAATAAAAAAAAATAAAATAAAAAAATGTATATATATATATATATAAATAAAAATTAAATCAAGTTTATTTAATTTGGCAATTTACTGAACCAAAAGTGTCCAAAAAATTTTGTCTCTTAACTACAGTAATAAGCCCTCATTGAGAGCTTTTCAACGAAATATCATAAGTGGTAATTATTTTCATCGGTTGCAGAGTTATGGTCGAATAAAATTTTAAATAATGAAATAATTTGATCTTACAAGGTAAGGTTCAAAGCAGACTACATTTCCTTTTTGTTTTATTAATTTTTTTTAACCATATTTTTAATTTAAATATATTGATTTATTAATAATTATTAACAAATGATTGTAAAAATTATTAACAAATTACAGTAAAAAATAACTCAATAATAACAATAAAAATAATAATAACAAAAAAAGATATGAAAAAAAATCATAAGTTATTAGTACATAAATTTTATGTACTCTTAAAAACATGTAATGTATTAGGAATTATTACGTATGTGTATAAGTAATATATTTGGTGAAACATCTGATTATTTAAAATTAATTGAAAATTATAATTTTTAATTGTATTATTTCTGGATTTTCTAGTTTAATTTTATTTTATTATTCTGGAATTTCTGTTTAATTTTACTACATTAAAGTTAACTACAGAATGACTAAAAAAGAGACCCTTACAAGAAAAACATATACACTAAGTCATACATGCCCGATCTTTAATAAATTGCAAAAAATTCTTATCTTTTAGTGCATTACCCCTTTTATATTGTCGGACAATATTCTCCCTAAGCTGGAGTTGATCATCAATTCGTTTATTTATTTTTTGTTGCCATCATTTAATCGCCCTTTGGTTTGATATTATTCTTCTGATCTTATTTTTTGTACACGTTCTCTAGTTTTCAAATTTTTTGTCTTAATCTTTTATTCTTTCCTTGGTCTTAACGTTTACTTCCTCTTTGTATTTATCATCGACTCTTAATCTTTTTATTCTTTCTTGGATTTTAACATTTTCTTCCGCTTTATATTTGTCAACCTCTCATTTTCAAATAAATAAATTTAAATGAAGTTCAGCAAAAATGTGTAAAATTTATTAGGCATATAAGGAATTCATGTTGTGTCCACATCAGAATTTTTTTAAAATTGTTAATGGATTAATTTAGTCGTTGCAGTCAGGAATAATTATTCATTGAACAATTTTTACCAGCATGCACTAATAACAGACTTCGATTTTATAATATTTGTACGTATTTTAAAAACCAAATTTTAACGATTTTTAAAGAATAATATAAATTATTTTTCTTTTTTTTAAAAAGATTTCTAATTGACACTCAGAAAATATATTACAGATATTTCCTATCATTTATAACTTATTAATATAAAAAACATATTATATACATTCATTTTCATAACTAACTTTATGAAACCCCTTGTAAGTTAATGGTATGTGATAAATTTATTATACCATCTTTTTTGATCATCTGCAAATGGTTTTGAAATATGATGGAGCAGGACAGAAATGTAAATGTATTGAAAAAAAATTAACTACTTATTAGATTACTTATTATCATAACACAATGGATTTATTTTTTTAAGTTGAGTCACTAATATTCGTACAAGTCACACCACGTGTGAAACCGAAAAAAACCAGTATATCATTTGAGATTAATCAAATTGAGAAGTGAGACGTCAAACATATAATCCTATTTCATATAAATATTCCCAATTTATTGGGTGAGCCAATAAAACACCAAAAATTCACTCAAACTTTTATTTCCAGTAAAATCACTATTCAAAATTTTAAATAATTAATATTATTAATCATTACTCTGATATAAAACCCGTTATAATAAATAATTTATTAAAGAAAACCTGTACTGGCTTGGAAGACATCTTCGCATTCAGTGATGGTTTTATAACAAAATATAAGAACACTATTGTACATTTTTAATAAACCGCCAAAAAAAAAATTGCTGTTTAATACAGAATAATTACTTATATAGAATAATTAAAGAGCGTGCGGATGACAATTTTGTATACACTATCTGCATAAAGTATAATTTTATCCAAATTTATTAAATTTAGTTTGGTTGCGAAAATATAACAATATTCCCGAAAAGCGTGATCTGTTAGATCAAAAGTGTACCTCATGCATGCAAATGCAAGCCTTCAACCTAATAACAAATAAAACTTCGTTTGAAGTTTGAAAATCGGACGATTGTTTCAAATATGTTACAGGAGCACCCCAAAAAAACGCGCAAGAGGCACCAGTTGATGATTATGATGACTGGTCAAACCTCGCATGAAGGTTTGCATCACCCACCACCCAAGCCTCACAGGCAGTCCCCACGAGAAGCCTATTATTATTAAAAAGAATTTTTTTAAATTTATTTAATATTGTTTTATTTAATTTAACGTAAATTTAATTCTATTCTTTTATATTATTTATTCGAATCATTCAGTTCAAACCCAGCTCACACAGTGATAGAGGCTCATAGCCCATACTTCATTAATTCAATTTATTAAAGTCTGTAGTTTAACCATTAAATCTCCACTACTACATACATATGTAGTCGAAGACACTTTCGGTGACTTAAGAATTTCAATAGGGGTCATAAATCTAAATTAGTTAAACCGTTGAGTTGTTATGGTGCAACAAATATACACACATACATCCTAAATAAATTACACTCCTTTTTTTGGCAGTCGAAGAAAACAGTTTAGTGTATTATGATGCAATTATTCTGACTGATCACGGGATTGGTGCAAT
>JAAAKQ030485928.1:0-20308 GCA_010016005.3 Zanna intricata
TTTTTTTTTTTTTTTTTTAATTTTTTTTTTTTTTTTTTTTTTTTTTTTTTTTTTTTTTTTTTTTTTTTTTTTTTTTAACCTCCTGAACCACCGTTAGGGTATATCTTCAGAGGATGGGATGAATGAATTTTCACACATGCTACAGCATGTGTGAAAAATGACATGCCTGACCGGGATTCGAACCCGGGACCTCCGGATGAAAAGAAGAACCATGGTGGGCATTTTTGAAACTACTGTTCGAGATAACAAAGTAGAACTGCACCTAAACTACGAAAAGATAAATCATCTTCTTGTTTACGCTATCAAGATAATTCGTCTCTCCCCAACATTTCTTTTGCCTTGAATTTTTCTTCGAATAATAACAATAATAAGTTATAATAAAAATGGTAAAACTACCTCCCAGTGTAATGTTATGTCCTAATTTATACTCCTCTTTGTAATATATTCATGTTTGTTCCTCATACTTTATCAATTTCTCAAGCTACTATTGTAATTTTATTCACCCGTAATATTCTCAAAATCTGTAGATCAAAGTTTTATCTGTAGACAAAAGAGTTCGTTTTTATTTAAAACCAGTTCATTCAAAGTAGTTACATATGAGTATATGATATTTTTAATATACTGGAAAGAATTTTTTAACCACGATTTTAGCGTTCTTCTGTTTCAGACTTGGACCTTATAAATTCAAGAAGAACACCTAGTGAAGTCATTTTTGTTTATACGTTTGAAATAACAAATACGTAATATAGGGAATGAAAAATTCATTCCCTTTATTTCATATTATAATAGATTGGAAACTAACTAACTAACTAGAAATAATCATCTAAGAGTTTACGTCATTTCTATTATTTTTACTAGAAAATTAGCTAATTTTTTTTAAAATATAAAACAATCGAACAGATAACAAACCTTAGGTTACACAAAATAAACTATTTAAGATTTAACGTTATAGGATATATATTAACGAAAAAAATTTAATAAAGATAGATTTCAGCTAAAGAGTACAAATAATTCAACGGTGGAAAGAAAAGAATGGATTAAAAAATAAGGTTGTTTAAAAGAGAATTTAAAATGTTATAAAAAGAGGTAGATAAATTTAATTTATAAGTAAGAGAGAGAGCGCAAGTAAGATAGTGAAGGTATGTAGAATAAGATTATATTGGTATCCAACAATGGTAGCTGTCCATCCAACGATGCATCTTTACTATGTCAAGAGACGCATCTATCCAGTAGTAGTCAACGATAGTAACATTAGTTACTACAATGACATCAGACTGTCACTGTCAAACGTTAACGCCTAACTTGTCATCTGTCATACTGTGACCACTAAGTTAGTCTTATTGAACAAGTTCGTATGTAAACGCTCTACATATAATTATTTAGGTCTATAAACTGTAGGTATAATTCATGAATTTAAATCGTATATCCTGTATTAATATTATTGTTTACTTATTAAAAAATTTCATCGTTACATAAAAAATTTAATCCTAAAAGTAATAGAAATAATAATTAATTAAATAATTAATAATTAATCTAGACGAAGAAAAAATTAAATTAATCCGATAATTTCAAAATAAAGAACAAAATCTAAATGAATTACGTACAAACAACAACTATAATAAATATAGCTATTAGATAATCTGATTACTAAAACTATTTCTGAAGGCGTTCAATATTGACTAATCAATGTGAATTTCATTACCAGCCTCCGTGGCGCGAGTCCCGTCCCAGTCAGGCATGGCATTTTCACACACGCT
Source organism: Zanna intricata (assembly GCA_010016005.3). NCBI lineage: Eukaryota > Metazoa > Arthropoda > Insecta > Hemiptera > Fulgoridae > Zanna > Zanna intricata. The sequence goes on from JAAAKQ030485928.1 coordinate 1,758, forward strand.
ACAAATCATTCATCTCATCCTCTGAGGTTATACCTAACGTTGGTTCCGGAGGTAAAAAAAAAAAAAAAAATGTGACATTCATCAAAAGTAATTTAATGTAGTATATCTTAAGTTAAGTTACCTAGTATGAGAAACGGAAATTAATTATTGTAAGTATAATTTTGTATTTTTATATACTTTTAATTATTTATTAATGATACAAATATTTTTTTTTTAAATGTTAAAAATTACAACGAAATAAATCAAAATAATTTTTATGAGTGTAAAAAAAAGAAGAAATAAATAATTGGAATCGTTTAAGGTATTGGTAAATATCAAACTAGGTTAAAAAAGAAAAGGATGCTGAAGTGAGTTGATGAGAAAAAAACTGCCAAGTATGCTAATACTGTAATAGAAATAAGAGGTAAATAAAAACCAAAATACGTAATATAATTTTCATATCTGACGAATTTGTACTTAAATGAGATATTTTAGTAACCTATAGAATTACTCAGTCTTATCCAGAACTTTAGAACATGGATGAGAATGATTAAAATTCTGGAAATGATTGAGAATTTCCCTTAAAAAAGCTCAACCTTTTCTCGGATGATTCATTATTATCTGATAGAAAAGCAGTGTTGTAATATGTATATTTTGGTTGGTTTACAAAAAAAAATTTAATCAGTAATATGCTATCCGATTATTCTGAATAAAGATACACTCTAATTTACCAAAGAATTGTAAGATTCCATTATCTGGAAGGGATTTTATTACTTTTTGGACGATTTTCTTATCTTATTTCGGGGCCTGAATCTATTTGTGGGTTATTTGTCCTTACAAAACAATTGTTACTACGTTTTTTTTTGGGGGGGGACCCAGCTCTGGCTATAAACTGGGTATACCGATTCCTACACACCTACACAGTTACTCTACAAAGATATAATTTGGGCGACATGTTTTTGAATAACAAGAGAATATCAGAAAACAGTTGAGAGTAGGATCAAAAAGTATTATACCTGTCGGGTTAGTATTAATAAAGAAGAGAAACCAGTGCAACGATCAAGTGTCGTGCATTGCTTTTCGCAATCTCTTATTTCCGTTATAACCTTGACTGCATATTTTATTCTCTGCATTCCAATGTATTTGTAGCTTAATTATGAATTATGAATAATTTTATATAAGAAATGTATTAGAAAATAGATCTTGTGAATATTTCTCTTAAACTCACTTAACAGCAATTTTAATAAAACACATATAACAAATTCATACCCATCCAGACCTTTAAAGAATGAAAAAAAAAAAAAAATTAATAATCATTTAAAATTATACGGAATTCTTTTAGTTTTTCATACAAGAAATAGCTTATAAAAGATTAAAAATCAGTTGGAAGAAGGAACGAAGCAGTTACATCACTTAGAAGATAAATCACTTATATAAGTGCTGAAGAAATTTTAATGATTCAACATTCAAAATTTAGTAATAAAAATTATAGAAGAAAAATGTAATCTTTTTTAATTGTATCAAGAAACTATATATTGATTAATTGCTAAATATACATCGCTAATACTATATGAAACAATCATGATAACAAATACAAGATATTAAATTCTCGAAAATGGTACGCTGATATGTTAATTAAATAATATTAAAAATCCACTTTACCAGCACATTAAGATAAACCCAAGATCTTTTGGCTTACTTGGAAACCATCATCAGAAGTTAAAAAAAATTACATTGAAGTCAAAAAAATGTTAAAAGTATAAATTAAAATGTAAAAACAATCATGCCTGTCTGGTTTCTAACACTATACTCATTGAATAAGCCGAAAAATCTTGGGTTTATCTTAATGTGCTGGTAAAGTGGATTTTTAATATTATTAAAATACAAGATTATTTATAATGCACATTTATGAAACAAATTATGTAATCATTTACAGAATAATTTGTGTAATCTAAGTGGTTTTTTCTTCTGTGATTCATTTTGTTTTTACCATTTTTTTTTTTTTTTTTTAATTAAATCTTTCTTCCACGTTTCGGTCAGTTTTATTTTAAATTTTGATTAGTAACTGAATAAAATAAACAATACGTTTATACAGAGCAATTCACCGAAGAATGTAACAAACTTTTAGGACTTGTCCTACAGGTAAAAATAAAGTTTAAAACAAAAAATTTGTTTCATTTAATAACTAGTTAAAATCTGCCACATTTTAATATGTTTTGTTTTTAATAAACTTAGAAATTCTTACGATGGTATTTAGTTTTTGTAGACTTTATTCGAATAATTTTACTCCGAATAAAATTCTCTAAAATTTTGTTTTAAACCTATATCTATTTATACTAATTAAAAAAAAAAAACTATTTTTTGCCAAACATAAAATAATGTGATTTTGTAGCCCAATCTTTGGCCTTATATCCCAGATTTCTTGAAAAATACTAAAAATTCAGTTCTGGGATTTATATATATGTATATAAATACTTTGTTTTTTTTAGTATTTTAGTTCAGATTCCACATAAATAATAAATTAAGTTCCCTAAATTTCGGTTCCAAGAATTATCATCTAGATTAATTCCCTCGAAAGTGCAGAAATCAGGGTGAAATCTTTCTCCAGCCAATACTCGCTACAACTCATTTATAAAACTGTTTTTATGAAGTTTCACTTTTATTTTCATCGGTAGAACATCTCCTGAATGATTTTTAGATTTTTCGTGAATCACTCTGTATATATATAAATTCTATATATATTGTAGACAAACTATACATAAGTGGTTTACAATTAAGTTTTTTAAAATGTTTGTTACTAAGTTTTACTTGTTTATTAACTGTTAAACCGTTATCCTTATTAAATACAAATAAAAGGATAATAACACAAGAAATAACTAAATTAAAAAAAAAAAAAATTGTAAGAAATGATAATAAAATATTAACGCAGTAACACAGCAAACATTTTTTATTAATTTACTAATTTTATTTGTTTTTATTTCTTGTATATGTTTTTTCTCTAAGTATTTACTGATGATAATTTTTTTTAACAATCGAAAAAATGTTAAATAAAATACTTTTATAAAGAGTTCTTGAATTTAATTTTTTTTCTAAAATAAATTTAGCGTTAATATAGATATAGTTTTTGATTTCAATTTTTTTAATCTCTTTAACACTATTTTTTCTTCGCTAAGTACAAGTGATACAGTTTTTGCAATTAATTTTTAAACTATAGTTTAGGTCACTATCATACGAAATCATAAATAATTTTAGGTTATAATTTTTGTTGCAAAGCTTTTTCAGTGTAACTGCATTTTACTGCGGGAATAAAAACTTTTATTACCGTAATTTGAAGACGAAGCATTTTTGTACGACCCATGTTACTATTAACATCTTAGCCAGTATAATATTAGCTAACAGGAATATTCCTGTACATTAATTTTCAAGTGTTTTATTTAAATAATCATGTGCGTAAATGGTTGGTAATAAAAAAGATCCGATAAAAAAACGTTACATTATTTTCTGTATATATATAAATATATATTAAATACGTACTTAATACAGTCTGATCTATGATGTATATAGATATATATTATTTTAGAATTAATTTTAAATTATAAATAGTTTATTTGTAAAACAGATGTACGTATTATATATAAAAAGTAAATACATAAGAAAGGAGTTTATAATCTACAATAGATAGGAAGAAAAAAAGAAAGACAAGATAGTGCAATAGAGTGACTGAATGACAATAAACCAAATGGAGTACGGCATCTACCTAAACTTTATAATACATAAAGAATTAGAAGACAGTGTGCGCAATATAAGTACATTTAGCTCAGTTACTTATATTATACAAAAAGGTATTGTGCACATGATATGTTCTATTGTATTAAATGACATGGAGGCTAGCTCAAGTTTGACAGACAGGTCAAAAGAAGAGGGGTGACTTACCCGTCGGCAGTAAGCTACACACAGGGTAAAGGGTGGATGAGAGGGTATACACACACACACACAAATACGTATATAGATAAAGGTAAAGTAATAAGGCAAGTTACGTTAGAATATAAAGTAAAAATAATAATAATAATAACAAACTAGAATTAAAATATGTAAAAAAGGGTTAAGGTAGATCAAGGGTGGTCAGTACGAATGAACTCATATGTCTACCAGTAAATACTGTAAATAATAATAATAATAGAATAATTCTGTTGTAAAAGAAATACTAAAAATAATATAATGTATTTAAAAAAAATACCCCTCTTGTCAGTTCATTTCGATACAGTATACTTTTCTTTATAAATTACAATAAATGGCTATTATAAAAGTATGATATGTTTACCTTATAATGCATCAGTCTACATAGAAATGTAGATCACACCCTTCCTATTAAAAAAATCTTCATTTTTTTTTCTGAAGGGTGTACACAAGAGATAAGTTACGCAGTTATTAATACGTTATATGTATATGAATACGGTTTCAAAAATGACCTTGAAAATTTCTTATAATAACAAGAATAGATAATGTTGTTTTGGTTAAAGAAAATCCGGTTTTAAAATGATTTTTCACTCATAACGTTTCTGTTTTCTTTTACTAGACAGTATTTATGTAACAACAAACTTTTCTTAACGTAACTAACAAATCATTTTCTCCTTTTATACGTTAAAAGTTTCATCAGGAATGAAAGTTACACGATTTATGAGGAATTAAACTTATCATGACTTCTTATATTCTTTGTTAAAATACACTAAATATTATTTTCAATAAGATTTTCTAAGTTATTTGAAAATTATTTTGTGAATATAAACTGTTGAGAAACATTATTATAAAATTTGTTTTTATAAATAGAAGATTATCTATTTACCTGTGAAATTTTTCTTTTAATCAAAAAAGTTAGATTTTTAAAAATATTTACAACTTTAAAACAAAAGGATGCGACTTTAATGTGTTTTTAATGCGATTAATATTTATTTTTTACTTATTTTATTATATATTCTCTAGAATTACTCTTGACCAGACGGGTTGATTTTATTTTATTTTAATTTTTTTTTGAAAGAAAATTTTTTGGCGTTCCTTAATAAGAACAAATTTTTTTAGATTACAAAGGTTGGCAAAATGCTTGTTTTCCAGACTTACCCGGTCAAACACTATGTAAGTACTAATTTTATGAAATTGATGAAAAAAATTGCTTCTCATTGTGGGTCCGGATTATAATATAGGTTCCAAACAACTTTAATTTTAATAGCCCTTTAGATTTTAAAAGAAAAAAGTTTTCAGTAATAAAAATTGAGAGTCAGAGCGAAAAGATTTTTGAAAAAATGTTTTTATAAAGTTTAAAGTTTTAACAATTTTGGTTAAGTAAAGTTTTCTTTACATCTTTCAATAAACATTAAAATAAGAAAAAGAACATTTCCAAAAATACCTTAATGCAATTTACATCCGGGGTCTATAATTTTAAAAAATTAATGAGATTTCTTGATAGCTCTATATATGAAGTATAAACTTTTAAAAGAATTTTGAAAGATATTTAAACTAAGGAAGATAGAGACAAATAATAAAATACATATACCTCTTTAAATTCTTGAAAAAAAAATGTTTGGATTATTTATATTTCCATTGTTGTAAAATTAACTTTTTTTAATAAATATTTCTCTAAAATGCGTCTGCAGAAAAACGAAATTAGTTTTTTGCGATATCTTCTATCCAACAAATTTTGAAAAAAAAAATGAATATCATCAACACCCTACGTGAATTTGAATCAGAAATGAAGAAAATCGGTTTGGTCAGACCTGTGATATAAAGTTCAAAAGCAGTGTGACATACATACATATACAGGTAACGGACACTTAAGTATTTTTGGTCTATATGAACTAGTTGAACCCTAACACGTAAAGATTTTGAAAAAACCTGATACCCAATTTTTTACATGATATACTTTCCCCTTTAATATAATTATTCTAGCTACATTCGTTTATGAACAACGAGGTCTTTTTTAAATAATAATAATAAAACCAACTTAAAAAATTATTCAAGTTAGAAAATAATACTCTTCTTTTTACTCTTTGTTTCATACATTATTAATTTTGTATGGTGCCAAATTAAGGTTTAGAAAGTTTACGGGTCGGCTGAATTGCTATGAGCGTCGGTCTGAGCATAAGTTCACGTCACTAAACGCCCACATGTACCTCCGGACATACCATCTACAGTATATTCATTGTGAAATAGTTAATAACAACAGCATTCATTCGTGTTCATTTTTAAGCAGAAATTATATAATAGAAAAATTTTTTTTTAACGCTAAAAAAATTGTTTCATTTAGATAAATTTTTATTTCAAATTTGGAAATTATTTTTTTGATGATTTACTTATTATATATATATTTTTAAACATTTTTATTATAAGCTGCATTATTTTCATTTATTGTAACATATCACTTTTGCCAGCCTCCGTGGCGCGAGTGATAGCGTCTCGGCCTTTCATCCGGTCCCGGGTTCGAATCCCGGTCAGACATGGCATTTTCACACAAGCTACAATTCATTCATCTCATCCTCTGAAGATATACCTTAACGGTGATTCCGGAGGTTAAACAAACAAAAAAAAAAAACAAAAAAATATAGACCACGCATGCATTTTTTAAACTTACATATCTGAACGTATCACTTTTATAAAGTTGAAATAACGGAGTTGTCAAATTTATCTAACATCCCATTTTTACTTCCCCAGTATTATGGCTCTAGATCTATGCTACAAAAAATGATATATGGTAATCAGTAAAAAAATAGTGTATATATATTTTTTCATTTCTGGACGTTTTATGATCCCAAAAAAAATAGTGAAGGATAACGTTCATACGTACTTATGTATATGTGTTGGCGTGTTTAGGCTTAATAATTTTTGTCTGGATAAACTGATATTGAATGAAATTTTGTACAGAGATTCGTGTATATGGGGCAATTTATCAGTAAAATGTCGGTGTCAATATCTCCAAGGATTAGGGTAAATAGCTTATTTAGGGTCAATTTTCTCAAAATTTTCCAAACATAACCCCACTTTATATTAAGCTCAATATATACGTGCATGCTTATCTTACCACCTTTAGAAATTTTGTCACCAATACTCTACCTACTCCAAAAATCTAAAAAGCTATATTTTTATTTACTGCACATTTTTTAAATAGAATTTTTTTTAGGTCTTTCTTTTTATGTTTTAGTAGTAGTAAAAATCATCTCAAAAAATTACTTTTGGACAATATTTTGGGTGAGGGAGCTTATCAAAGTTAAAAATATTGATTTTTTAAACTTTTTTTAGTTTTTTAAAGTTTTTATAATAATAATAATAATATTTCAATAAAATTTTATCATAATTCACCCCCTACTTCCAAAAAAAGAAATCTTAGGAAAATTTTATTGGGTATACAAATTCAGTGGAATTTCTTTCGTAAAAAATCAAAAATTTTCTTGGAAGGCGATTTGGAAGTGGGGAAATAGAAAAAAAAAACTGATTAAAAAAAATTTTTTTTTTGGTTTATTTAAACACATAATGTTAGCTTTACAATAAAATTTCATCATAAATTACTCCCACTCTAAAAAAAAAATTATAAATATTATAACTTTAATTATAAGTATTATAACTTTATTGTAAAGTTTTTTTAATAATCAAATCACAAGATTATAATTATAATCATAATTTTATAATCATAAGATTATACCTGTTTAATTTATCTGATAAATTCACATCTGATTTTAATTTCGTATTAATTTCTATTATAGATATTCCATAATTAGTTATAATTTCTAATGTTAAAATTCAAGGAATAATTGAGAAATTTTTTACAATTTTATTTACTACTTAAAAGAAAATGAACAATTAATTATTATTAATAAATAATAAATTAGTTTTAAATAATTTAAAGCAATCAAAATATATATACATATACACGTGTTTTACTGATTTAACTTGTAACGTTCAAGCGATATTATTTATTATTTTTCTGTTTATATATAATAAATAATTTAATTAAATGATTATTAATAAATATGAGTAATATTTATAATAAAACTAATATATCGTTATATTTAAAAAATATTTTTTTACGTATAATTTAATGAAATCTATTTAGAAAAAAATATATTTAATTCATTAAAACCAATATATAAATGTTTTTTTTCCTCTCCATATAGGCTTTACAATAATTGTTAAGCATTTATATAAATGCAACTTTTTATTATTATAAAAAAGAAAAAAAAGAAGACAAGAGCAGCTGTTTATAGTTCATATTTAAAAATGGTCAGTTATAAAATTGAAGTTATAAAGTAATTTCTCTTATGACTAGCTCATTTTTTCAAAAATATATTAATTGACTTTGTTTTTCATTTGTGATTTATACGATTTATTTTTCAAAGATATTATACGGTCAGCTTTACCAGAAAGAATTTCGATTATAAATCGGTAAGTGTTTTAATTTGTATTGTCCTATTTTCTATAAACATATGCATATGAAAACATTTTTTAATTTATTAGAATTTCACGTGTATTATACCTGTTGAAAATCCAACGATAATTGATCGTACTTTTTTTTTATATTAACACAAAAAAATATCTCTAGATTTTGCGGCAATGAAATAACGAAAAATAGAGTAAGCAGAAATGAAAATTATAAAATCCTTTTAAAATGTGTTGTTTCCACACATTTTGGGTGAATAATATTGAAAAAATAGGAAATGAAAAGATATAACAGAAGCTTTTACCAGAATCATATTTATAAATTAGGTTATTGAGCCGTTCCCATTTAATTAATTATATAGAATAGTTTAAAAGTAAAAACAAGAAATGACAAGTCTTATTGTGTATAAAAAAGAAAGTTCAAAGTATAGATGTCATAAATGGTTTTAAAATTAAATAATAATAAACTGAAGTGAATGAATAATTTTAGTCGGCTCAATGATGATAAAAACTTATGCAGTATAAATTTCAATAAATTTTACCCATATAAATATTCTTACTTTGTAAATGTAAAATAATTTTATAATAATAATTCTAATTTGGTAAATGGAAAATAATTTTAACATTAAAGATGCATTTTATGAAATTAAAATATTTATTTTAAGAAATTTCATTTTTTGTTCCATAAAAACTTATTCACAAATAAAAAAATATACAATATTTACTAAATTTTGAAGATTTACGTTATGTAACGAAGAAATGTAAAGTTTTGATGAGATATCCCCTCATTTCTTTAAAATCATATTTCTTTCCGATTTGGTGTTTGTTATTTTAATTATTTTTTCTCTAAAAAAAAAATTTTAGAAACAATAAAGAAATTTTTTCATTGTTGTAAGATGGAAAGAATTACTAGTTTTGCATTGTGTATATATTTGTTTCCAGTACATGGATTTAAATTAATAATTTTGACAACTTTTCTATTCCTTTCATGTATTCGTAGATAAACAGCAGCTGCGTTAATAGTAAAAAAATCAATTTTATCATTATATTCTCAGTTTATCTCGGCATTTAGTAAATAAAAGTTTTAACATTATATTTGAAAAATATTTATTGTCCTAATTTTTTTTTTGTTATTCAAATGAGACTATTGATGGCAGCGTTCATTTATTTATTAGTTATTTTTTACAGATTGCGTAGTTTCAAGTGTGTTATATTGATGCATTGTATACATTACTACGTTGATGGTAACACCAATTTGGAATTGACATTCTTTCCATATATGGAAGGATTATGCAGATTTATATACTATCGGCATGGGTACCGATCCCAACATTCCCTTATTTTATTTATAATTAACTAACTCAACTTCACCACGTTTTTCTATACTATTTGCCGTTTGACATTTGATTTGAATCAGCTGTTAACGATGATAGGATAACCGTTTGTACTTTCGTTAGATCATTGTCAACCAGTCGAAAAAACTATCACTCTGTAACAAAAGATTTTTTACTTTTGTCGAAATACAATACGGTTTTAAATGGTGAAGGGGTTATCTCGTTTTTTTTTTATTTCCTTTTCATTATTATGAGTATTAACTTCTTGGTAAACCTGTTCCATTTATGTATTCTTATAAAATGTATGCATAACCGATATATAGGCTTACTTACGTTAGATAAAATCCCAGACTTTTGCCGACATTACATACAGTGAATTCATCCCTTTCCGGTTTTACTAATTCTTCCCATCATTTTCAATTCCTTTTATCTTTCTTTATACTCGTTTTCTTATCTCTTTAACTCTCCCTCATTTTATATCAGACATAGTGATGTAAAAAATTAGTGAAATCAAATGCAGTGTTAGAAGAAAAACTTGATATTTCAAGTGCATGAAAGAATAACCTATTTTATTTAAAATTGTACTCCATAAAACATTTAAATAATTTGCTGACTAAATCTGAAATACACTTCAGGTGGGTTGTATGTCGCATTAAATTAAAATTAAAAATGGAAATCAATCGAACCAAATTGAATGTTGGATGACAAAAATGATTTTTTTTTAAATGAAATAAGACCTAATCGATAACTTCCCAATAAATTTTTCTATTTTTAAATTTGTGAAGGTCTTTTTGATAACCCGGTATTTTGACCGTAAGAAAAAAAGACTAGTCTCGTTTTGTCCATTGAATTTATTTTAGAAATCCCTGTGAAATATAGTAAAATTATCCATACCGATGTAAATTTTTTTGTATATTTTATTAAAAATCAAAATTTTTCTAAAATATTCAATCCTTATAAAATATTTCTTTTAAATTCAAGTGAAAAAATTCCACAAGAGTAAAATATCTGTTGAGTTTTCAATAAAAAAATAATTGTGATTTCAATGACATTCTATTATTAAATTTTTACAAAAAAATGAAAATGAACAAAAATAAAATAAACTTTCCAAAAAAATCTTGTTAATTATTAAACTCTGACAAATTTTAATAAAAAAACACAAACTACAAACACGTCATAAAGAAATATCTGCTGGATTTTTAATACATAGAATATAAAACATAAAAATTACTCTGAAGATAGGGTTTGGTAAAATTATTGATTTAAATTTCATTAAAATAATTTCACGAAAAACCGTTATTAATGGCGACAGAAATAATGACTTGTTCTTTTACTCTACCTAACCTATTATTTTCAATAATTTTGATAACAAGCGACTACATAATTTACAGCAAAATAACTAATTGTACATTTTTTAAATTATTTTTTATATTCAGAGTTATTATAATGACAGTTAATTTTTCAGTAAACACTAAGATATTATCAAACGATAAATAATAATAGTATCACATTGTGAGCTATTGTAGAACGTGTCTTCTAATACTATACAGCATTTTAGTGCCCCCAGCAGCAAAATAATCTATTAATAGATTGGTAATAGTCAATTTCTGTACACTGACAAACTCTGCGTAATTTATCAGTATTATTTTTTTATTAAAACAATAACTTTTTTATTCTCACGTGTTTTTGTTGAATTTATTTAAAAGTAAATAAGAACTTTTTTGTACCAGATTTATTTTTCGGCAGTTTAGAAATAACCTTCTGGAACACTCAGAATATAGTTAAAAACAATTTTATTAAGATTTTTCAACATCTTAAGATCTTAAGATGACTATTAAGTCAAAAATATAATTAATATATTACAAAGAACTTCTATAATTTTTTTAATTTTTTTTATTGAATTGTCCATTTGTATATGAAATGTAACTATTTCATTTATAAATCTTTCTGTAATTTTAACTATCCATTCCTTGAAACGCGTTATTTTTTTTTATTTTTATTTCATAATATTAAATCTGTATACTTCATACACACCGTAAAAAAAATTTCATTTTTTATAAAAAGATTTCAGTTAACTTAATATATTTATATTGGTGTTTGTAAGGGTATTCGATTTTAGGCAGAAAATTCCATCTTCTGCCTAGACTAAGAAAAACCTGGAAAATCTAATTAAAGATAAAAATATATATAAATATATTGATAATTTTGCATTACGGTACATTATCTCATACTTATAAACATTCTAAACTTTTCATTTGTTAATCTAATTTTATGTACATCGTGAAAAAAAGTAGTATCACTGCATTTTAGTCTTTATTTTCGTATATAAATGAAAACTCATCCGGTTTTTTTTGTGTTTTTTTAGCCATATAAAAGAGGTTATAAACATAGAAAGGTGGTTTTACTGACGTTATACTACATATGCATAACATATACTATTTAATATAATAAATAACACTGTATGATATTTCATCAAGCACTGAATGTTAACCATAAAACAGTTTAGTGAAATGACACCATGTGGTGAAGTTAGGCAATAAATTTAAACGACATATAGACGGACCACTGGACCACCTGCCTGCGAGTAAAAGTATAATATATATAAAAGTTTGTATGTGTTTTTGTGAGTATGTATTTGTGTCATGTTTTTAAGTGGAAAAAAATAAGTTTAAAAAGTATTCTATAAAGCCGGTTTTTTACAGCGTAGATTGAGAAACATAAGACAAATTTATTATCTTAAAATAAACAATTTAGAACAAATAATAATATAATATAAAACTACACTGATTAAGGATGCATTTAAATACAATTACCAGCTTCAGTTTAGGATTTTTACGTTGGTTTCATTGTGTGAAAGAAAAAACCTTATATACTCAAGAAGTGTTTTTTTTTGTTTTTTAATTTTATTTATTAATTTGTTATTTTTCATTCTAATGGAAGAGATTCCAATTTTAAGTGGTTTTTTTACGTTAGTTTTTCATTTAAAAAAAAGGAATATATTTTTTATAAAATTTTATTGTTATTTAATAACTGTTATTTTGGTTGGTGTTTGAGTGCTTAAACTCGTCCATAATCTTGACTGCCATCAATAAATCTAAAAAGGAATGTAATTGGATCATCAGTTTTAATTTTTAGTTAATATTCCACTTTCCAGTTAATTAATTTGCTTTATCATTCATTAAAGTAAAGACTACCTGTTTGTTTGTGTGTGCGCTCGCGTGGGCACACGTGCGTAGGATCTTATTTTTTTTATATTAATGAAAAAAATTTGACTTTTTGTCACTAATTTAGTATTAAAAAAGTAATAATTTAACGATTACAAAATTCAACGGACGTAAATTTTACAAGAATTTATTTTATATATGTTGCATATATTAACCTAAGGTTAATATAAACGACCTAATACGAAGATAGGATAGCTATTCCAAAGAATCCAAATACAAAACAAGTATCGAATGTCAGGCTTGCTCAAAAAAAATCAACGTCAAAGGATTTGTCTTCTTCATTGCAGTTGAACGTTAACATCTTAAAACACTTCCAAGTATTAATTTAAGTGTATTCAATTTTAAAAGTGAAACAGTTTTATCACCAGGATATAAGAAATTGCTGTACAAAGGGGGCATATCAATAAATTTTTTTTTTATTCCTACCACTTGTGGATTAGCTGCTACATTTGATCACTCCTAAACGAAGTAGTTACTATAAAGCAACAAATCAATTTACCTTTTTCTGTTCAAATAATGGAAGACGTCTTCATTCATATTGGAACGTTTACTCAAAATATTTTGCCATTGATAAGTAATTCCCATCCAGAGTAAATATATATTGGTCTTCCGAGGACTTTAGGATGAAATTTAAAAAAAAAATTTAAATAGCACTTGAAGTAATTACTTTGAATTTCAGTTTTATCTCAATTGATAATCCGTCCAAAGTATAAGTTAATTTCTCACAAACTGTTCATTACGTTATTTTTTATTCACTTTTTACAGTATTATTCATTGAGTTTTGGCCACGCATTCATTAAATTTGTGCTTAGAAATTTGTCCAAAGATATTCTATTTTTTATCCGATGGCTGGTATCGTCTAGACTTTCTGATTATCTACTTCTTTGTTGTAGGTACGACAATTTCGGTATTTCGCGGAGTGGTGTCCATGACAATTACGTATACAGGTGGGTCCCTGCATAGGTAATCAGTATATCTCGCCGCTGTATGTCCAAATCGTTGACATCCAAAGCATCGCGGAGTCTGTATAAAAGGACATATCCAATCTATGAAATCATGCCTTCATTTTTTCGGATACTTCGGTTTATTGAAGGTCAGGACGTGGGACGCAGAGGGAATAACTTCTTCGTTTCGTCGTTTATTCAATCCTGGACACGAAACAACTCCTTGGGCATATAACTCTTGGACGATTCCTCGTCGTTACAATTCAATAAGTCTCTACACACAGCAACGCCCTTTGAGGTATTTGAATCTACCGTGCAGCGTAACCTCAGCGTCTAGTACTCCAATTTTCTTAGTTTTGAGTAACCGTGATAATTATACGTCGTTCAGTTTCTACAAACGATCCAATTGCGGTCTTCCTAACATCCTTTTCTGGACCTCCGGCGGCTTCCGTGATGCCTCGATTTATCATGAAAGACCTAGTCTTCGTAAAATTGCCTTCTTTATCTTGATCACAAGATATTTCGGAATCGGTTCGCGACTCTAGGGTGAAACTTCATTCGATCTTTTACAAAACAATCAATTCTTCTTTGTCGCTAAACTCAACACTCTTACTCCTTTCACCTGCGAAGACAGGCTTTCCGGGACAAGGTATTTTACGTGAACTCTCTGCTACGGAAGTTGCGGATGTTGAATTCCTATATTAACGCCAGTCAATGTGTCACAAGGTGCGGTTGGAGAGACGGTTGGGCGAGACCCGGATCATTGATCCTGCCTGCCAGTCAGCCGTCTCCCACAAATTTAATCTGGGCCAGGGAGTCAGGTACTGCCTGACCCACGACACGATACCAACATCCCAGGGTTCACACTTAGCATTAAGGTGCCGTTATCCTTACTTACGGGACTATCCCTGCCAAGGGCCGAGGTGATTGACACACACTAGCAGGAACAAGACTTCGGCAGAGTAAGCTCACAGCAGCCCACCTACAACCCGGCTCTACACAGAGAAAAGGGATAGCACTCCCCGTGAATTTTTAAAACTTGAATTGTAAAACTTTAATTTTTCTAAATGTTTTGGTTTACTTAAACTTTAATAAAACATTATTAAATGTTTAAGTAGAAAAAAAAAATCTGTTAACAATATTACAATAAAACTTTTTCATAAAAATAAATTAAAAGTTATTAAAAAAAGTTATGATAAATTTCATCAAATAATTTCATCCCCCCTCCCAACCACCAAAAAAGGAATGTTACGTAACTTTTTATTGGGTGTATATTTTTCAGTGAATCCTTTTTCGTAAAAAAAAAAATCAAACAATTTTTTTGATAGTTAATTTTGAGATGGGGAGCAGAACTTTGTCAATTTTTTCCTTTCTTTCATATAAACATTTAAATATTAAAATTCTTACTATAATATTAACTCATATTTTTTATGGTAAATATTCAAGTTCTGGAATAATTTGATAATAATATCCATTTTTCTTTATTTTATTATTTTTGTTTTATTCTTTATACTTCTGCATGTATGAATGGATCAGGCAAGATTAATCAATAATTATATATTAAGATGGTAAATGTAGTGTAGTACTACAGTGCGTTGTATGTACAAAGATGTAGTAGGGTGATGAGGTTGATATAAAATACTCATTGATATTTTTTTACAAGTTAGGGTTACGTTAGTAGTTGTAGTGGTACTACTGTAGCTATTTAATAGTTTGGGTAGGTTTGGTGATGTATCTTTCTTTCACAAGCTCTTTCTCACTCTTTCTAGATACTCATACATAACTGTATTATACAAAACAGTAGCTATAGGAGTAGCTTAGATTTATTTTTTATATCATAACGTGCATTCAAATTCAAAGGGTAGAAAATTGCTACCGTTTTGTCATGTCATGTCACTCATTTTAAGAATATATATATATATATATATATATATATATGACATGATGTCATATCTTGTCAACATATTATTCGAGTGTTGCTCTTATGTTAGATACGGTAGTATTTGTAGTATAGGGAGAGATGATAAAAGAGATCATTGCGTGATGACCATTACAGTCATCAAGGGTGATGACACTTATGTTGATTTTTAATGGTGATGATTTTGACATCGAACCACTATTATACGTCTTTTTGTTATTATTCTAACATCATTATGTTTTCCTTGCATAATATATATATATATATATATATATATATATTTTTTTTTTTATTTGTTCGATCTACCCAGTATTATGTCTTGCACGATTGGTTCTATTAATGCGTTTAGTTCTCTAACTTACACATACGTAAACATTCATACTTTTTTTTATAAAATATATTAATTTAATAATAACAGTATTACTAAATGTATTAAAATATTTTGAAAGTCAAATCACATCGATTTATTTTATATTTTTACGAATATTTAATTCATAATAGTTAAAAAATTCCTGTAAGCAATTTTTTTTAATTTTACTGAAAATATGTAAGAAACCAAAAATTGTGATCTGAATATTTTATTTTGAAGGTCTCTTTGACAGTTAAAAAAATAAACCTCTAGGATAATTAATCGTAAATATTTATTAGATACCATAACTCACATCTAGTTATTCTGAGCTTGATCTCATCTTGTATTTTAAAAAGAAAAGTAATCAGGAGAAGTGTAGGTAATAAATATCCACCATATCAGCAAATGGTTAAAGTAAATCAAATATCTAACGAGTAATATTTAAAGAATTACTTTTTGTTTGTTTTTTATTGATAAATCTTTTCATTATCTAATAAGATGTGAGGACATCAACTGCTGCAAAGCCGAAATATTCATTTGTGGTGTATGAAAAATTCTATGCCTTGAACGGGATTCAAACCCAGGACCTTCGGGTGAAAGGTTGAGACGCTACCACTCGCACCACAGAGGCCGGCATAAATCTTGTAAACATAATTAAATTTCTTAAATTAATTTTAACAATAAAAATATTAAAATTGGAATTATATTATAACTCGTAATTTTCTTATCTAGAAGATTGACAGTAAGTTAGTTATACACAAGTGTTAATTTTTAATTACACATCAGACTTTACTTATAAGCAAAAAAATGGCTAAATAGTATAAATTAAAATAAATAAGTTGTTTTCAGTTTTATAAATTTTATTATAAATTTAAATTGTGTGGATTTTTATAAAATAATAAGCCAAGTTTTGCTTTTTGTGTATTCGAATTACGGTTTTAGGTTATAACTCCGTTATGTAAGAAATTAATTTATCAGAATTTTTATTCTTTCCCAGGAATATAGCTATAATACTAAATGGAAAAGTATGGTGATCATGCAAAAAATGGGGTATGTCAAGTTTCTTAAACTTTTGGTTTTAAAATCCAGCTAGTTCTAGTCCAGAAATAAAAATGTATATGTATATACTTAGTATGTGTGGCACTGAATTTTGCCTTACATCTCAGAATTCACTGAAGCGATTTTCTTCAAATTTGGCTCAATATTTTTGTATACGGGGAAATCTTTTCTTTTTTTTTTCGAAGTTTGTTTTAGGGTGGGGGATATCGCGAAAAAAAAATTTCGTTTTATTCAGAGACTTCTCTCTAAAAAGTCTCTTTTTGAAAATGAATAATTCATACATTGAGCTATCAAGAAGTGTTTTTAAATTATAGACCCCGGATTTGAAAATGTTATTTTTCTTACTGTAACCTTTATTGAAGGGATGGAGGCTTAAATTTAGAGGACTTTAACTAAACTTATTAAGCTTATCCTATAAATTAATATTTTAAGAAAAACCTTTCTTAAAATGTATTTCCCATCTCCAAAAAAAAAATATGTGTCTTGCCAGTGTTTTTTTACGAAAAGGAATTATTTTTTGACATCAATCGTGTGAGACTGATGTTCCATTCCTTTCTGTTCTATGCTAATCTAAATGTTTAATTTTTACCACCTCATGTTCTTAGCTTTTTCTTTTATAAAATTCCAACTTTTGACTTTTTCTGTAGTTTAATTTTCTGCACATCCTTCTGTTACTAAATTGAAACAAAATGTCTTAATGTTTTAGGCTCACCGACTTATCTCCTCATCTTTACAAGATTTTGTTATAAATTATTTTTCTTTCCTATTCATCTTAAGACCTTTTAATTTAACATTTTATCGGCCTACCTAATTTTTAATATCTTTGCTTTTTTCTTTTCCTTTTTTTTACGGTACCATAAAGCTCTACGTTCCTCACAAAAATTTTCAAGAATTTATTTCTAACCTTTTGATTTATAATTCATGTTACCTATGAACTTCTTTCAACAAAAATCTAAATTTTCTTATTCCAATCTGTTTGTATAATTTCATCCTTTCTAATTTAAATTTTATCAACTTTTAAAATAATGAAAAGAAATTATTTTCCGTTCATTAATATTTTTATCGTTTTAATGCTTAAACAACAAGCTGCTTGCTGTTAGTTCATTCTGAAATTTGTTTGTTCTAGTCATGATTAAACGTTCAAAAGATTTAGTGTAATTTATCAAACGACTGAAATGAATTGATTGTTGTATCTATTGGTTTTCTAAAAAAAATGAATGAAAAAAAAAAGTAATGAATTATAAAAAAGTCCTAGTTCAAATTATTCTAATTTGAAATACCTTTAAGCGTTTAACTAAACACGTCTAAAGGACCAATAAATTT
>JAAAKQ030485939.1:0-12490 GCA_010016005.3 Zanna intricata
CCGTCGATTTACCTCGAACGAAGCAGTGAAAGAAGCGGTGCATTCCTGGCTCGCAGCTCAACCGAAAATCTTCTTTTAAGAGAGCATCAAGAAACTTGTACAACGATGGACCAAGTGCGTTGAAAAGCAAGGGGACTATGTTGAAAAATGATGTACATGTAAGTTTCTTATTTGATTACAATAAAATTTTATAACTATATTGCGGATAATAATTGACTTACCCTCGTATATATAAAGATATATGCATAGCTTACTCTAAATAAATAATGAAGAGGGCCAAAATTTCTTTCTTGTAGATTGATACCAGCATTTAAAAAATCTATTTAGATAGCTTTTTTAAGCATAATTACATCAATATAATGTTTAAATTTAAAAAAAAAGAGAAATTTCTTTTCTGGGAATACCTATATATAGTCTTGAATGTAATTACGTCTTTTCTTCTAATCAATTATGGGATCACAAAAATAAACTAATGAATGTAAAATATAATGAAATTTTTTGACGTAATTCAAAAATAGAATTCTTATTTCTTAAGTTTACTTTTGTAAAAATTATAATTTTGGTTTTATCTCTTGTTACAAGATCTCACTTTTCATTTAACGATTCTTTTTCAGTCACTAATTTATAGAGAAATAGTTAACTTTCTTTTATAATATTTGTAATTATGATATCATTGTAAAACTTATTACTATAAGAAACTGCAAGAATACCTTTGGATAACTATTTAAATATCTTGGGATATTTACAGCTGATCTCCACAACAGAGTGGTAGCATCTCAGTCTTTCAACTGTATTAAGGCACTGGACTCCATCATTTATCAGTATAATGCAATATATTAAATAAGTTAAAAATAAAAAAAATGTTTTAACAGTAATAATTTAGTACCTGAAGAAAATTGTTTCCTTTCCTTTCAAAGTATTTTATTGTAGGCCTTGAAGTAAAATAACCAGTCCAGTAACTGTGAGGATCTGATGCATAAGGTAAGAAATCATCTGATTTAACTGAAATTGTAAAATTACTTTTACTTAGAGCATTCAGGTAGCAAGAAGGTGTAGAATATAATAAGTTTACATCTGAACCATTTTTCTGCATTTCATTAATTGCTCTGAAATTAGTAAAAAGGTAAATATGAAATATATATTAAAATTACTTATTAATTTAAAAGTGTGAACT
Source organism: Zanna intricata (assembly GCA_010016005.3). NCBI lineage: Eukaryota > Metazoa > Arthropoda > Insecta > Hemiptera > Fulgoridae > Zanna > Zanna intricata. Next base: position 1,175 of record JAAAKQ030485939.1, read on the forward strand.
AATATTTCTAAAAATTTAAATGACTTACATGAATCTGTGCAGATTTGAATTGCTGGGTGCTGTAAATATATTGATTATGACTCAATCTAAAAACAATGGCTTTGTAAATTTATCTAATGTAAAGTTTAGCTTTTCTTTATACTAAGACTTTGTCATCTGCTATCACCAAAAATGTTGATGCTAACATGTATGAATTATTCAAACTTTGTTTAAACTTAACAAAACTGGACTGGAGATTCATACAATATACTAAATTTTCTGTGAATAAGCATTAACCGATAAAATAACATTTGGCTGGTTTTAGATGCTCCAAAGAATAGAAAACTGCCAAAGATGACAAATATTGAAATAAGCCATGAACATGTACAATACCAGAAACAATTGAGAAGGTATATCAATCTGTGTCTAGTGAAGGCAAGACAGAAATCAGATTCTGCATAACATGAAATCAGATATCATATGCCTGTTACAGGGATATTCCAACATACCTGGCTTTTAATCAATATCAATTAATCTGGTAATCAGACACCTTTGAGTGTCTGATTACCATAATCTCAAAGGTTTGAAATTGCCTGATTCTTGATATTAACATGAATTGGATCACAAGTGACTTAATAGAGCATCAGAGGGCTACAGACATATAAATTCTGTTGTTTGTGTGTATTATTGTAATCACAAAGGGATCCAGCAAGAGTGCACATTTAATGATCAAGTACAAAACAATATTTGAGTTATGATAAATGTATGTAAAAAATCTGATGTGGAGATCACATAACTTCCTTGTAAGCCAATTAAATTACATACACACATTTTATTTCATTAATAACTTTTGATATTTTTTAATATTTAAAAAAAAAAAATGTTATTATTGAATTATTATTTCCCATAAAATTTTTTTATAATCAGAGGTCAATTACTATTAATAAATCAATATATTTAAATTAAAAAAAAAAAAGTAGATGAAGTCTGATTTGAACTGATGTGTACCCTTTAAGATCCAAATATTTCATTAATTAAAATTTTAATTAACTATAACTCTAGAACCAATGAGAAGCTTTTATTGGATCTAGATTGTTGAAAAGCTTTCAATGAGGGCTTATTATTGGAGTTAAGAAAAAGTTCAAAATTCAAATTTTTTTTTTGGACACTTTTGGTTCAAAAGGGAAGGTGCGCATCTAGATCTTACAGCATTCCTAAATCCAAAATTTACACATTCTATGGCTAATTATTTTTGAGTTATGTGAATACATACTTATATAGTACATGTAGGGTTGTTTTATGTGTTTTTCTGTTTAGCAATTTATAATTTTATTTATATTCTTATATTAAAAATATTACGTATTGTCATATATATTCTATAATTTAAGGAATAGTGTTCTAAGCTGCAAAATTATGATGATGAGGATGTGCTGTCATGTTTATTTTTGTGTGATTAAACTACTGATTTTCTGCAAACCCTCAATCTATTTTTATATTTTTTTATGTTATATATACAGAGTGATTCAGGAAGAAATGGAGAAATTTCAGGAGATGAATTTACATTCAAAAATAAGAAAAAAAATTCATATAGGTCCAGAAACACTTCATTAGCAAGTTACAGCTGGCGAAAGATTTTGCCCGGATTTCAGTTCTCCCGTTACAATGAAGCTATTCTGAAATTTGTAGGTTGTTAACTAAGGTATAAAATTTTGTAAATATTATGTAAAATGAACTGAAAAATTGAATAAAACAGGTCCCAGACCTGTAACTACAGTAAATTTTATGATATCTGATGAAATACGCAAAAATCGGTCTCGAAAAACATGTTTCTTTTAGGTTTGAAGTACATAACTTTGGTAAATGGGTAATAAACATATAAACATTTTAAACAAAACTGACAGAGAATTTAATTCTGAAGAGATTTATATAAAATAGACCAATAACAAAAGAAATACAAACTTAGAAAAAAATAGTTTTTTTATTACACAGAAAAAAAAACAGAACTGTAAACAAAAATTTGAAATCACACAGAAAGTCCTTGTAATATTTGATAACACAATTTTTAATATAAAAATGAGTATTTCCACGAAAGAAAATGTAAAAGTAGATAATTTACTATCTAAGACATTAGTAAAGCAGTATTAATAATACTTTAGGAGAGAAAAAACAAAAGTTTTTCAGTTTTAAAAATTAATTTTTTTAAATTATTAAGGAAATTTATTCATTCCAGAGGTTGGTAATAGTAACAGCCAATTACAAAGAAATGTTTGGCAAGCAATTCAATTGTTGAATAGTTTTGTTATTGTTATCATCTTAGCAAGTATAAATCACAAATTATAAAATACCTTATTAGTTTTCAAATGAAATATGCTGATATTGTTTTTGTGATGGGTTTTGTAATGGACATATAGAACAGGCACAATGCAAATATTGGGAAAGATTTCCAAACCAACTTATTCCAAATACCAAAATCTTTGTTTCGGTTTTCTATTGTTTATGTACAAATGGATCATTTCCTTCTCATTCACATTCAGTTGAACAACCACAATGTTAATGTAGAAGAAAATGTAATTCAACACATTCAGTGTAGCCCAGGTACCAATACAAAAAGGATTTCTTTCTGCACTGGATTGACACAAAGTAAAATATGGAAAATGCTTAAAAAAAAGAAAAACTGTGCCTTTTTTATTATCAAAAGGCGCAGAACCTATAACCAAGATATTTACCAATACGTATCCATTTTTTCCACTGGCTTGAAGACAACCATAATAAGGTAAATTTTATTTTATTTTCTGATGAAGCGACCTTTACAAGAAATGGGATATTCAACTCAAGAAATTCTCATTTGTGGAGTGTAGAAAATCTGTATTGCCTTTAATGAAACTTCATTCCATCATAGGTTTCATGTAAATGTTTGGTGTGGCATTATTTGCAACAAACTTGTGGGACTGTTTATTTTTAATGAAAACCTTATGGGTGCTGTATATCTAAATTTCTTGCAAAATAATTTGTCACTTCTCTTAGAAGAAGTTCCTCTACTTATAAGGTGTGAACTTATTTTCCAACAAGATGGGAAAACTCCACATTTCACCTTAGCCATTAGAAATCATTTAAATGAAACTTTCAACAATTGGATTGGGAGTAGCGGACCAATCAATTGGCCTCCAAGGTCACCTGACTTGACACCCCTTGATTTTTACCTGTGGGGTCATATGAAAGCATTAGTTTACAAAGAAAAAGTTATTACAAGGGAAGAGTTACTGATCAGAATTCATAACGCTGCTGAACCTATTCCAAACAAACGTGATGAAATAAAAAATTCCATTGAAGTAATTTTAATTGGATCACAATGTTGTATAAACTTTGATGGAGGGCATTTTGAAAATTTTTTATAATACACCAGTAATTGTAATTTTTATACAGTATTACCTCTCTGATTGAAGTTTTGTATTTGCTTTGTTTTCTTTGTGTGTAACCAAGTACTACAAGAAATTTTTAGGTAATTTCAAATGTTTGTTTACAGTTCTGTTTTTATCTGTGTAATAAAAAACAATTTTTTTCTAAATTTGTATTTCTTTTGTTATTGGCCTTTTTTACATCATTCTCTTCAGAATTAAATTCTCTACAATATTGGTTTAAACATTTACATGTTTATTACCTATTTAAAAGTTAATGCACTTCAAACCTAAACGAAACGAAACTGTTTTTTGAGATTTTTGCGTATTTCATCAGGTATCGTAAAAATTACTGTAGTTACAGGTCTGCGATCTGTTTATTCAATTTTTCAGTTCATTTTACAAAAAAATTAATTAAATTTTACACCTTAATTAATGCCAGCTGTAACTCACTAATGAAGCAATTCTGGAGCTATGTTTATATGAACTCTTTTTCTTATTTTTGGATGTAAATTCACCTCCCGAACTTTCTCTGTTTCTTCCTGAATCACTCTGTATGTATATATATATATTTTTGTAAAACACTTAAAAATTTACCTTATGAAATAAAATTTATTTTATTACTTTTAGTTTTAATTGTGTACAGTAAGTACATCCTTATGGATGTTGAGATTTTTTTACAAATTATATTACATTTTTTTGCATTTATATTAAATTTACATAAACATGAATTCAAAAAGTTTCTATTTACAATAGAAATTTGGAAAAATGTTTTCAGTAGCATGTTTATCTAAAAAACAAAACTTTTTTGACCTTTGTTTATATCATTTTTTTTCTTTATTTTGATTGGTAAATACACTTGAAGCATATCTTTTCCTAATGAGATACTCTGTTGTATATTTTTGTATACAGTTTGCAAAAAAATATAAATAATTTTGGTACATCTACTGGTGAAAACAAAAAAAAAAATCATATGTAGGTCCAGAAATTCTTTGTTTTTCTAGGAATGTAAAGAAAAAGATTTTTCTCTGATTTTTGTTCCCATGGTTAAATGATAATATAATGAAATTAAACTTTATAGCTCAAAAAAATTTTAAAGTGATAACTTAGGACACATTATTTTGTGTCCTACTAATTTTTGAGATGAGTAATAGATTTGCTAGGTGTACATGATAATAAATAATTTCTGGATATGTTTTAAGAAGTTTTTAATTTATTTTCATCAGTAGAATATATCTTAAAATTCCTTTTTCTTCATGCAATATCATATGTTACATACATATAAATATATATATATACAAAATGTATGGACAAAGAAGAAATATAATGTAATACATTCATGGAAATAAATGAATAATACAGCAGCACAGTAAGATACCTTATCATTTTATCCATATTTTTGTACCAGATATTAGCATCCTGATAAGTGAAATCTCCTCCCATTGTAATTAAAACATTTTTGGATAAGTAACTTTGAGACTGAAGATCTACAAACGATAGAAACTGAATTACCTAATTTAAAATAAAAAATGAAATAATTTAGGAATATGTCGTCATACTATTTTAAGAAAAAAAAAATCAAGCTAGGTTATAATCATAAAACCTGCTTTCTGATGTTCATTCTTTTGTAAGTTTTTAATTATTTGCTTAATATTTAAGGTTATCTTATGTGGTGGGAATATCTTGTGGAAATAATAGATCATATCAAAAATATTACTTCTGAACTAAAATTTAAATCGAACTTTCTGAATAAAAACAGAAATAATACTACATCGAAGTGAAGGTGTATTATTGAAAAATTTGACAATTAAATTAATATAATTATTATTTAATTTATGGGCATCACATATTTTCAATAACAATTTTATCAGAAGTTGTATAAAATGATGGATCTTGAGAAAAATGAGGTAACTAAAAGGAGACCAAAGCTGTATGGAAAAATATGATAAGCAGTAGACGAGTTGGTTTGTTCCATCTTGAGGATTTTTTCTTAAATAAAGAATAATTAGAAAAAGAAGCAAGTACATAAAGGGTAGAAATAAAGTTGCTTCTTCCAGAGAAAACAATTGGGTTAAAGAAGTTTCACTGTATTACAAGAAAGCATGTGTAGTGTTTACCCATCTTAAAGCAGTAGGAGTCAAACAAGGAAAGATTATGAGTAATGTTCAGATTCCTAATATAAAATTTAAAAGGAAAATTTCAAGGACACTAGAAAGAGAGAGAAGAAATGATAAAGAATGGCATAATACAAAGACAAATGGACTCTTTAAGAACTCTTTAAAGCTTTAACCAGAAAAATTAATTGAACACTGTAAATCTGCAACATGCCTTAGAGATCAATGATGAGAATGTGTGAACTGTCCTAATGTGAATTAGGACAGTTTATGGGAGCTGGAAGGACATGCAAACCAAACAAAAATCATATTTGACATTGGTCATAATGAAGAATAGTTTTAATGGGACTTATGAAAAAAAGGAAGTGGATTGTTTAATATTGGAAGACAGTGACTATTTTCCAAACAGTATTTCTTACAGTGAATGTGAGCTTCTTTTGTAAGAACAAAATAATGATATAATGAATTGTCATTTATAAATAAATATAAAACATTTACTATAATTGCCTGTCAAAACAATGTTTTAGTTATGAAGTATTTAGTTCCTAAAGCCAACTGAAGAAAGATGAGAAGCAATGAATTTTTGCAGATTTTATAAATCCCTACTAGTTTCACAGTTGCATAATAAATCAAATTCTAGTCTCTTAGTAAAATCTTACATCATGTCATCTAGCCTGAATAGTGATTATACTCTTTAGAAAAAAAGTAAATTAAAAATGTTTGATTAGCCAAGTAACTTAGATATAAACCAAAAACAAAATTTGTAGCCAATAATAAAAAGAAAATACAAAGTAACCTTGATTACATAATAAAAATATAATTTGATTACCTATATGGTAAAAGTAAATATCTTTACTAAAAAATTGAGAGAAAACTGCCAATAACTAATTCAACCTGTGCCAAAATGAGTGAATGAACTTATGAAACAATGAAGGAGATGATCAGTATTAAGATTATTATATTGAATTTTTATGTTGCCCAACTATCTTTTATATTAAAAAAAAAGTGGGCCGAAAACCTAATTTCACTCTGTGTGGGCATTCTTCTTAAGGATCAAGCTGACTTTTTTATTCTGCTCAGAATGATCTAAAAATATGTCATCAAGAGTCACTGGACCCAAAATTTGAGTCTCCTCTGAAAATGTCTCAAATTACTTATATCCTCTTTATTATTATATTGAGGATCTTTCCAAGGTTATTACTTATAGGAAAATCACTTCAAAGGTCTATTGATACTTGATGACAAACCTTTACACCATTATGAGCAAAATAAAAAAAAAATAAAAAAAATCAGCCTGATCAATCCAGTAAAACGAGCTGGATAGACTTGAAATAGGTTTTGAGCCATACATTTTACCTGTGTTAGGAAAGGAAAGACAAAAATAAGGGGGGGTTGGATTGAAATGTATTGTAAATGAAATAGGTTTTTAATTGATTTTTTTAAAAAATTTATAACATTACTTTGTAATAATGAAGCTCTGGAGCAGCAAGGGCCACCAATAACTATTAAAATACTCACATTCGAATTAATTTTTCCACTACTAAAATAATACTACTACAAAATCTACACAAAAAAATAATTTTTTTTTTTTTTTTAAGACAAAGTGAACAAACAGAAGAAAAAATTCTAATGATAACAAAAATAGGTAAGAGATTGTAATTAAAAAAGCTGTTGCACATTCCATTCAAGCAAAAGATGTTATGTAAAATGCTTCAAACATTAAAATGATTATGATGATGTACAATTAACAACTCAAATGAAATGTTTGATCAGTCAAATTTAGCTTTATTCTTAGAAGAGGTTCATGAAATTATTAGAAGTACCTTATTAATTTATCCATATTTTTAAACCATACATTTGCATTTTGGTAATTAAAATCATCTCCCATCGTCACAATTAAATGATTAGTTACATAGCTTGTTTTTTGTAGATGTATATATTCTAGAAATTTAGATACCTGCAATTTAATTACATAATTGAAATAAAAAAATATATTCTATTTAAATTATATTTAAAAGTAATACATTTTTATTTATCTACTTTTTTTGTATATGATAGGTTATTGCACACTAATGAATTGTAAATAATACTATGCTGAAATTTTTATTTCAGTTATATTAGTCAGCTATTCTTGTATTCATTCACTTATTCACATATACTGATATGAGTGGTAGTATACAATATCTCTAAAAGAATCTTATTATTTATTTATTTTATCACAATGACAGATTGTAATGTAAAATTTATTTATTTTAATGAGAAAACATTCTGAAATTCAAACTATTGCACTGATCATTGAAAAACAGCTTTTAGAATTATTAATTTAAGATAAATACCATAAAATTAGGACAAGTTATATCTAGGAATCAGACCATTTTTCAATCAGAATTTTATCATCTGTAATCTTAGTTATAAATGTTAGGTGAAGATGAAACCGAATCAAAACAGTCCTTTATCTATCAGAAGGAAGAGAATGGCTGCAAATGGCTTCTGTTACAGAAAGGGATGCTCAGAAATCCTTCAGAGTAGAAATATATCCTTTAAAGAGAGCAGAAAGCTCTTGTAAGGAGAGCAGGAAGGAAATCTTCAGGTAAAGTTTTGGTGTACTCTGGGATAGAGGTTTTTCATTTTAAAATCATCTTCAATTGTCACGATTAAACAATTAGTTATATAGAATATTTTTTCCTGATTTATGTGTTCTAGAAACTTAGATACTTGTAATCTAATTACACATATTAAATAAATAATTCAACAGAAAATTATGTATTTAAAAGTAGTACATTTATGTTATGTTGCTGGTTATTGATTATGTTTCATTTGGTTGGTGCAATGTAGCTTCAGTTAATAAAATGGAATATTAATGACTAAAGAAAAAAAAAAATCAGATATCTGGAAAAGGACAGCTTAAATAGCAATGAAAGAGATAGAAAAAATACATTTAAAAATGTTTGATGTTTGATGGCTAGAAAATTAAAAATACAATCACAAGAGAAAGGAAGATGATAAGCACTTGGAAATATCTTTTAGCAATACATATAAAAAATCTGAATTCAAGCAATGATTTATATGGAACAATTTATGCCCAATCACCAGCAAACAAAAGTCTATTTTTATTGGTGGGAAATAAAAAATAACAAGTCAAAATGACAGTTTCATTGATAAAATTGCTTACATTACATCTTGGAAAAAACAAACAGAATTATATGAACCTGAATAAGGGGGGGGGGACAGAGATATTTTTCATATTAAAAATAAATTTGATAGTAAAAATTAATGGCTAAAAATTTAAAAATAATCACTTAAAAATTACAAATGAGATTAATAACTACAATATCTAATTTTAACCTCTGAATTGGATTTCCATATTAAGATAGAAGTTTATTGAAAAAGCAGGTTTTATAATCAACGTCAGGACAGCATAAGTATTTATAAAACATTTTAACATGTCTATAATGTTCATTCATAAAAACTATCGCAAACAAATGACTTTTAAGCAATAACCATATTGGAAGAGAACATTTTATAGAAACTGATAAAAATAGATTTTAAGAATTTTTAGAAAAAATGATTATAAATTTATATAAATGACAATGACAATGTTGCACTGAAACAAAAATTGCAGAAACAAGAATAAGAGTTATTCAGGCTTCTAGCTAGATTTCAGCTTCTTCATAATTTTTTTTCTTCTCTAAGAGATCTATCACATAATTTATTTTAAGTTATTTAGGCCAGAACACTGACCTGCTTTCATTAAGTCTTAAAAAGCAGATGAAGAATACGGGACATTTTTATGGTATGATATATTTAATACTGTAACAGGTCAACATATGTAAACAACATTGTAAAAGGCACTAACATTTTTTTCAGGGGGGCATGAGTGTCTTTTTCAAAGAGGAAGACGCTGTTTACAAATGTTGGCCTGTTACAGTATTAAGTATATCATAACATAAAAATTTTTTCTGTCCTTCATCTACTTTTTAAAACTTAGTGAAAGCAGATTAGTGCTCTGGCCTGAATAACTTAAAATAATTAATGTGATAGGTCTCGTAAATGAAAAAAAATTCAGAAGAAGCTCATATCTAGCTAGGTGCCTGAATAACCCTTGTTTTTGTTTCTGCAATTTTTGTTTCAGTCTACAACATTGTCTTCCAGTCATTTATATAAATTTATTTCTAAAATTCTTAAAATCTATTCTTATCACCTATTAGATTAAGAATGATGTCCAAGAGTGGCTGCATTATCCTGTCATGAGTCAGGTACTTGAAGAGAAATGATAAGGTTTAAAAGAGTGAATAAAATAGATGGAAGCTAAATTGTAGGAATTGAAAGAAAATTTCATAGAAGAGCAAGGATCTAGTCAGAGGAAATCAAATGTTGCAGTAAATATAAATTGAATAAATATGACTTATTCCCAGAATATCTACAGGAAACCAGAAAGCTAGTTAGATAGAGAAGTTCTGACATATTTTTATTCAATTTTCTATCAGACAGAATAATAATAACGCTAACACCTCAAACAGTGATAATATGTTACACCTTTAAAAATGAAATCTTAGAATTTTATGTGAATGGATGTTTATGAATGGCAAGTATGGACAGTTATACGATAGAATAGAATGTACAAACATAACATAAATGATTTCCTAATTATCCCCACATTATTGGAAAAATTGGCTAAAGATATAATAGCTTTTCAGTGAATTGGAATTGCATTCAAGTCTCGCAAAAGTTAGCACTTTTTTTATTTTTAATCATAAATTATTCAAATGAATAAATGAATTCTATTCACTCATCAAATTTGGCTCAAAGATGAACCAAATTTGTGAAACAATTATTGATTTAACTTCAAAGTATTACCAAATAATATAACCCTGTTTGACAGCTGTTGATTCTTTGTAACAAAATTCTTGATTTATGTAAATAACATTGAGGTTCAAAATAGCATCAATTTAAATTTTTTGTTACCTGGATAATTTTTATTTATTATTTTACTATTGAACGCATAAAACTAAATCATTTGTTTCTAATTAAATTATTTGTTTTATTTAAAATAATTCCCTTTTTAAAGTACTTATTAGTTGAGATTCTTAAGTTTATTTAGTAATAAGTTTAAGAAAGGTCAATATAATATGGCATTAAAATGCTACAGTAACGAAAGAAAAGCTAATAGCGAATCAATGGTCGTAAAGCAACATAAAATATTCCTTATATATTAATAACAACAAGATTAAAAGCTATTAAAATTATTGATGCTGGAGAGTGAAAAATCATATTATGTTACACAGACCAAAGCAAGACATAAAACTTCTTTCTAGAAACTAATCATTCTGCTGTGACAAGAAATTTCAGCAAGCACCATCCTAAAATACATAAAAGATTAAAAGAAAAGATAGATTAATAGCTAGTGGTAGAAGCCAGTTTTAATAGTTTCCATATTAAAAAGGAGAACGTTGGGACTACTTGATACTGTAATCTAAACGTAGAACACTAATGCCTCATTCTGAATGGAAAGATATAATAAGCTTGTTGTTACATATGTTGTAATGAACATAACAACATAATTAAATTTAAAAAATGTGATTTTAAAGAAAAAAGACAACATGCTGTAAGAAATTAATTTATCTTTAAGATTAATCATTTATCATTAAGATTAATTTTTAAGATGAAGAAACAAGTACCAAGTAAGTTAAAGTGTAAAGCAATAAACAAAACACATTTCTGTATCAAGAAATTAACATATATATATGTATATGTGTGTGTGTGTGTGTGTGTGTGTGTGTATCATGCATATGAAATTAAATTTTTAAAGATGGATAATTTGATGAAAT
>JAAAKQ030485950.1:0-39553 GCA_010016005.3 Zanna intricata
TTCGAATCCCGGTCAGGCATGGCATTTTTCACACACGCTACAATTCATTCATCTCATCCCTCTGAAAATATACTTAACTGTGGTTCCAGAGGTTAAACAAAAAAAAAAAAACAAAGAAAGTCATATAATGTTCACATTAGATTTTTATATTATTTAACTGAGATATTCTTTATTGTTTCCAGGTAACTTGCAGCTTTTCCTGACCTAGAAAAATAAACTAGAAATAAATTGTCAGTTGGGCCTAAAAACGTAAGAAATTTATGTTCCTTATGTTCTTTTATGTTAGTCTATATAAAGAGTTAAAGTTATGAAGAGTTTTCTCTTATGCTACGGTGGCATTTTTTAAAAGTGCGCGTAAAGTGTTCAAATGAAGGCTGTAAAATACGTCATTCAAAAAATTCTTTACATATTGCTGTAAAACAGATTTATTAACATATCCGTTTTATAAAGTTTTTTTATTCTTTTCGATGTATGTAGTTCTAAATTAATCTTATTTGCTTTTTAAAATTTATCTCGTTGTTTTGATTTATCTCTGATTTATGATTATCTATAAAAGAAAACAATCTCTGTCTGTGTAAAAAGTTTGAAAATGTGAGGGAATCTTCAAATTTTCTTTTGTGTTTAAGTATTTTAAAAATTCTTGTTTAAAAAAAATCAAATTTCATAAAAAAGCTTTTATTGTGCAGCTAAATGAAAAGTATATTTTCAATGAGATATAATCATTTTTATCAGGCAGTTTTTTTAATACTTCATTCATTTAAGTACTTAAGAATCTAATTTACTTAAAATTATAATTGTTCATATCATATAAATACAATAAAAATGTATGTATGTATATATATATAATATTAAACAAAACATATTACAAAAATACTTTTTTTGTAATAAAAAAAATAATTTTTGTATATTACGTAATACAAAAATATTAAACAAATACAAATAATTGTTTTAATAATCTAAAAGCTGCTAATATAAAAGTGACTTAAACCAAAAGTATCTAAAACGATACTAAAAACGAATTAAACTATTCTTCAAAAACAACACAGTTTTTGATTTGTTGTTGTTACGCATTTACGCATAGGAATAAAAATGAATTCCGATTTCAGTTACAATTAAATGAAGTTGTTGGACTAATTCCCAGTCAATTGTTGTATTTCAATTTTTTTAGTATTTCAATATTTGAATATTTGTTGAAGCCTTTTTCTACTCGTCAAATAATGTGAGTGCCGAAGTTGAGTTCAACCGCTGGTGGAATACAAAAACACCCTCTCTTGGCATCTTATTGAATTTAAGTGTGTAACTAGTGTTATTGCGTAATTTCGTAGTTTTAAGAATTTTTTTTATTAATTTTTTCTTTGCTTTGTTTTGGTGGTATATGGGCGTGTTTATTTTCAAATTCAAAGATAATTGATGATAAAGTAAACAAATATTATTATTATTGTTATTTTTATTATCTTCCACTCACGTGTAGCCGTCTTAAGCGGTGTCCTAAGTAGGCAACGCGACGCGACGGAATCGAGCGACGCGTCCCCGCAGATGACCTGGGCGGTGCAAGCGATTTGGTGTCTGTCCAACGTGCGCGCGACGAGCGAAAAGCAATCCGATGTCATCTCGATTTAATCAGAAAATTTTAAACAGTGCACACTATGTCTAATTACTGTAAAGTCATGTTGTATGAAATCTCGTATTACAAGTATTTATTTCTAAATTAATTCAGAAACCCTGTCGACGATGTGTGTTTGGAGAGGCCATTATATGGTGAGTTCCATCGTTTATTTAAAAATCTCACAAACTACCCTAATGGTCCAGAGTTGTTTCAAAAATATACAGGAATGCTACCTACTACTTTTTTCTTTACACAGCTGATGCTGTATGAAATGAATTTCAGCTCACGGTATACGAAACGAATTTCAAACGATACATAATGAAATACAGCAAATTTGATATAGTTATTAAAAGTACAAAAAAATTAGCAATGACAACATTAAAAGTGCAATAATAATAATGACTAGCTATTACTAATACTGGTAGTGTATAATTCAGAACATAACACGTAGTTAATATTTACACTAAAGAAAGCTGTGAATCAAACTATAAAAATTAATGAATATTTTAGAGCTGGTGTGGTGAGACATTAACTAATTATATAATCATTTATAAAGTGACAAAAGTAAAAAATTAGTAAAAAGATTCTATTTTTCAATATTAAATCTTAAAATTTTTATAGTTTAATGATAGAATCAAGAAATGGCAAATACAACATTTTTTTTTTTTTTTTTTTTATTAAAATATTTATATTTTGAAACTACATGTTTTTTATAGAAAATGTTTTATATAGAAAATTTAATTGAATTTTGAAAATACGTCGACTATTGCATGTCTTTAGGGTTTGCGGAGTAACAATACGGTCCACCTTGCGAATAGTAGTTGATTATTTCTTTGCCAAATTCTTGTTGAGTCAAAGGTTGCAAGTGCAATGTTGTCTCATGCATAGTGGTCGTACTAGGGGGAACTACGGAGTGTGATGAGCTTGAACCAGGTGAAGGTGCGTCAGATGAATGTGCCACTGTCGATCTTTGTTATCTCTTCTATGAGGATGTTTTGAAATTTACTTCGAAACAACAATTTCTAAAGTATATTTAAAAATACTAAAAGTATATTTAAAAAGGTGTATTACCTGAGAGTTACTACAAGACGCTCCTCGACTGAAATGGGTTTTTGGAAGTTTGTCACCTTGAGCTGAAATTCGTTTCGTATAGCATCAGCTATGTAAAAAAAAGTAGGAGGTAGCATTCCTGTATATTTTTTAAACAACTCTGGACCATTAGGGTTGTCATTATTTAAAAAACAATGATGGAACTCTCTATATAATAGCCTCTCCAAATACACATCGTCGACAGCGTTTCTGAATTAATTTAGAAATAAATACTTGTAATACGAGATTTCATACAACATGACTTTACAGTAATTAGACATCGTGTGCACTGTTTAAAATTTTCTGATTAAATCGAGATGACATTGGATCGCTTGTCGCGCGTTGGACAGACACCAAGTCGCTTGCACCGCCTAGGTCGCCTGCGGAATCGCGTCGCTCGATTCCGTCGCTTCACGTCGCCTACATAGGACACCGCGTTAATCTGCACTGACAGGCTACGACAAATCAATACAGATACTACTATGATTCTGAATTAAAGAAATATCTGACAGTATTGCATGTTTTCTTGAAGTCTGATTTCTTCTAGAAATCAGACTTCAATTGATTCAAACTGATTAACTTCAGTTGATTGAGACAGATTTCTTGAAGTCTGTCTGTATGTACGAATTAAATCCTAACTGTACTAGACGTGATGTGAAGTGTGAGGCCTGTGATTGACATGAGGGTGATGGTGACTTTTTTCCAGAGCTGTTTTATCTCTATTGCTAGATCGATGTATTTGGATATCTTTTCAGTGTATCTGGTTTGGATGTTTGTATCGTGATAGTAATACCGATTTAGTAGGTGATTTTTTTTTTTAGGTTGAAGGGTGATATGAAAAGTAGCTGATCTATTTTTTGTTTTTTTTTTTTTAAGGGTAAAAACTGCTAAAGCGTTATAATGGCCCGGTGGCTGGTGTATTGGTGTGGATTGTTTTATCAGTATGAATGTTGACATCTCAGTATACTTTGTATTTAATAATTTCAAATAAGGAGTTGTAATAGGGATCTGTGCCTTTAATGAGTTTTTATGTTGTGGCTAGTACTTGAGTACTAGTTATTCTGGCTGTGTTCAAGTTGGAGCCCTCCATTCATCTATGATGCGTTCAATTGTTTCTTTTTGTTGATCTACTGCATCTACTGCTTGTATCATTTGAGGTGGATAGGTCACCGATCATAGACTTTTTGTAATTTCGGTTTACTGTGACTTGGCCTTGGATGGCAAGTAGGAAACCCTCTGTTTCGCGTAATAGCTGAGCCCCCACAGCGTGGTTGCGATTATGCTCCGTAACCTAAGCAGTTGGTCGATTCTTCGGGAGCATTCTCAAAACGAAGAAGGATGACTTGGATAGTCCTGAAAATTAGGTAACAGCCTTCTCAGGCTAGTACAGGAGGACTCGGCCTGACGTAATGTGATAAACGGTTCCGGATCGAGTCCTGTTAAAAGGCGTATGGTTTTAGCCGGTAGTCTGATGACGGTGATTGGAAATACCATCAGTGGGAGGCTGACACTCCTTGCGTAAGTGCATTTCCACCTACCACCAAAAACAAAAAAAAATTTCTTAGCTGTTACACGGGCATCGACTGCTATGGTCATTAGTCCTCGTCACATTCTTTAAAAATAATATTTATATCGCCATGAAGCTCGTCATATGTTAGGATGTAAAGGGATCTAACATTTTCATTAAAACATCAAACACAATCACAGAACTCTGGCAAACACACATATTAAAAACAACAACACTTACAGCGTTATAAAAATAATAAAATAATATAATAAAAATAATAAAGAATAAACAAAACATAGAACTCAATATGAATAGTGAAAAAAGCTGACAATACCTAAAATCAAAAATTCTACATTTTTAGGATTAAATTATTTTCCATAGAGAATACAGGAATGATTATTATAGATTAGTTAATAGTCTACTGGCGTGCAGATATGCAACTATTTTTCCCCTCATTTCCACTCTTCAAATCAGCAGCATTTATTAGTTAAACCAAACCTTTTTCTGAGGTCCTCTGATACGTAACACTCTTCCGTTACATACTTTGACTGTAAGTGGTTTGTTGCAAATACCACACACTGGTCTATCTTCACCGGTTAACAAATATGTATTTGTTAATGGCGTTTGCCCGATTCTATGAATAGTCATCGCCACTTGTTCTCGGCGAGTAAGTTCCACGACGCCTTTCCACCACATGAAGAGGTTTTAACAGATTTTAATTTCGTATTCAATCTTCTCCATTCATTACTCCAGTAGGTTCTAATTATATTATTTAGACAGTTCTTTATATCAGACACACTTGAACAGGAATTACATTTCGCTGACTGTGGCCATTCTGGCAGCTTCGTCTGCGCTTTCATTTTTTCCAATACCAGTATGCCCAGGAGTCCATACAAATACGCATCGCTATAAAATAGACAGGACATTTGCGATCAGGACTCCTTAATGTTTTTGTTCCGAATTGCATTAATTGCAGTAAAGGAATCGGAACATATAAGCACTCTCTCTTCGCAGAAATATACGGAATAGCGAAAAGCTTGCTGTATGGCAGTAAGTTCTAGAGTGTAAACGCTTGTCATTTCTGGCAGCTTTGAAAAATGGGCTTCTGCATTTACATATATGGAACATCCAACATCGTTTTCGGTTTTAAAACCGTCAGTACAAATTTGAATGTATTCATCGTAACTACTAACAATTGATCAAAATTCCTGTTGGATGATTAATGCGTGTTTTTTTCCCCCCATAGGAGATCTAACCTTGTGTTTACCGCTGGTAAAAGCCGTTGCGGTATTTTTCTAGTAGAAATTGCTAATGTCGCTGGTTAACAAATATGAATTTTTTTAATGGCGTTTGCCCGATTCTATGAATAGTCATCGCCACTTGTTCTCGGCGAGTAAGTTCCACGACGCTTTTCAACTTACATGGAGAAGTTTTAACAGATTAGATAAAATTAAAACAGTTAATAGTCTGCAGTTAACATCCAATACCGTTTGATGAAGAGAGTGTTAAGGACATCCTGATCGCTAAAATGCTCTCTATTATATATTTTTTAAATAGACGAGGACAGGAATGTGTTTTTGTATGGACTCCTGGGCATGCTGGAATTACAGGAAACGAAAGAGCAGACGTAACTGCCAGAATGGCAACAGTCTGTAACAACTGGGATGCGATACATGAACGAGTGGCTGATATAAAGAATTGTCTAACAAATACAATTACAACGTACTGGAGTAATGAATGGAGAGGATTGGGTACTAAATTAAATGCCGTTAAATCCTCTCCATACAAATTGAAGAGCTTTTTTTTGTATTACTTTTATATATATATATATACTATATACATGAATGTATAGTATGCAAAATGAATCGTTGATATTAAAGGTGAAGAATATACGTATATTCAGGATTAAAAATTGTGATATTTATATCTTTAATATTTAAATAATTTAGTTTTTCATTGTTACGAATTAAAAAGAATTAATTAGAAAATTTATATTGCAATTAATAACGTCAGTTACCTGAATTTTTTTCATGCTATCTATTTTTTTCAGAAATTGAATAATCAGTTTTCAATTTTGAAGAAATTTTTGTGGTGGTACTTTCAGCCCTTGGCCTGTCTGGTTTTAGTTTCAGAATTAGTTGTTTCATTTAATTACGAAAAAAAAACCTTTATCGCTTAGATAAAGATCAGTAACTTTAAATTCGTATAACCTCATTAAAACAACTAAAAAAAATATTTCATTACAGATCATTTACACAAGTAATACTACTATCCAGTAAATAATACATTACTCGTAAACACATACAATACAGGTATATTCTTCCCTATAAAAAAATTTGACTTAATTTATATTTTTTCTTATCATTACCTTCATCATTTCCTCATTACCTTATTCATTCTTATCATTTTTATTTTTTTTTTGTCTTAGTCATTTTAAGTTATCAAAACTTAAAAAGTAAGGCCTACTTAAAGGCCATTCATCCGGAAGTCCTGGGTTCGAATGCCGGTCAGGCATAACATTTTTCACACACGCTACAATTCATTCATCTCATCCTCAGAAGATATACTTGACTGTAGTTCCGGTTGTGAATTATAAAGATTTCAGTTGAAATTATTTTATGTTTCAGTACATACGTATTTTTTTATTTATCTGTTTCTAAGAAATAAATTTATTTTTATTTTTTTAATAACGATGAGTAGAAAAATGCCTACACTTAAACTTAAAAAAGACTGAAATGCCTCTAAATTCATCTCTCCAAGAACTAATGTCTCATTCTCTTCTGCTTGACTCATACCACCACACCACTACAGCTGCAGACTAAAAGCCCTATTTATAACACCCCGGCTCCTTATCAGGCCTTAAACTAAGGCACGCACGCAATCCAAAACATAGAGCGGCCACTTCCGGCAATCTTCAACTAAATGAAACCAGCAAGTAGTTTTACATCAGAATTTACTGGTTTCTCGTTCTAGAATAGTTTTTATCATTTCCATTTTCTTTCTTTATATATATATATATATATAAGTATGAAGTAAAAAAATTTCTTTTAAAATTGTAACGATGTAACTTTTAAAATGTTTTGTTTTAAAATGTAAATTTATGTTTTTTTCTGAAAATATTACATTTTGAACAGCCAATAAGATTTTTTTTCCTAACTCTTTTGATAAACACTTAAGAACAGACAAAAAGAATCCTACCTGATATACGCCAACTGCATTACTTTCACCATGATGTGTTTATTCGTCTGGTGTTATATTTATAAGGAACAAGGAGTTAATTTATATAATATCCGTCAATAAAATGCTTGTTAAAAAAAAAGTAAATCTTTTTTTTAAACATGATGCTAAAAAGAAAATAATGATTTTCTACGATAAATTCAGTATTTCTATTTAGTTGATGTTTTATTAACCTGAAATTTTGATTAGTTCTATGTCATTCCACCAAATTTAGGTCAGCTAAAGAAGCTAACTTTTTTTTGTTCATCTATTCTTTCTCTGTGCTTAATTGCTTCCTTCCAGTAAACTTGTATTTGATATGTATATTTAAGTTCTTGATTAGAAATACTCTCTTTTATTACATAAATATTTTTTTAAAACTGCTTGGTGAGCACAATTTTCAAAAGAAAACTTTCAGAATGCAGCTGTGACTAAAGTGATCCGGATCGATGTAAGTGCAATGAAAGTTCAAAAAATTATTGTAAGTAAATAGAAATTTTCTGGAACTTTTATACTTTTGTTGAAAGTGATATTTATATTAATATATCACTAAATGACACTTCATAAATATGAATAATATGTTTTCCCCAATAAATAGAACTTTTTTTGAATGCGATCCTTTTTTTCTTCGAATTTAGATTTTATCTATAACAAGTTTAGATGATCCTTTAGTTTAATCAAGCATTCGGTAGATGGAATTAGCTAATAGGAAAGTTAATTTAGACGGAAGGCTTGGCGGGACCGGAAGCAAGAGGATTACTTCCGGTCTGTCTGAAACGAAGCGACATCTGTCGGAAGGCTGTACAATTTCCTCTTGACCACTTCATTCTAAAGTAACTTTCCAACTCATTTCAGTAAGTTAAACCACTGCTAAGTTCCCTCAATTAGTGAAACAGTTACTTTCGACATGAAGATCATTCCCCTTTTTTAAAGATATATTTAAAACTGTTTTTATTTTTATTTTATAATAAATAAATTACTTTAGTAACTTATTTTGTAGTATTCTGTGTGTGCTACTGAAATTATTTTTTTTGGAAAAGGCAAGGAATATTTTTATTTTGCATCTAAAATGTGACTTCATAGAGTTTTATATTATGATAAAAGCACAATTTGTTTTATGGAATTCTTTTCAAAAATTTTATCCTACAATGCAGGTACTAAAAACATAATCAATGTGATCAAGATTATTTCATAGTTATTCTTAAAAAAACAAAGACTACAATTAAAAGTTTTTATATAATAATTGCAACTTACTATTTTAACATCTGGAAATAAGTTTCCAAAAGTACGAGTGTAAATGTCATTAAATTTGTAATACATTTTGCTTTCCCGCTTACAGCTATAGCTATAGAAGGAAAATTATGGTAATCGGTCCAATGTGGGCATATGCTGTTTTAAGATGCGGTTGACCGGATCTTTACGTTTAGAAGCCTTTACGTTTACCTAAGGAAGCCATAAAATCGGGGTTTAGCCGGCCTCTGTGGCGCGAGTGGTAGCGTCTTGGCCTTTCATCCGGAGGTCCCGGGTTCGAATCCCAGTCAGGCATGGCATTTTTCACACACGCTACAATTCATTTATCTCATCCTCTGAAGATTTGCCTTAATGATGATTCCGGAGCTTAAACAAAAAAAAATTTTTTTTAATAAAATCGGGTGGAAATTTTCTGGATGTTCATATGTACGTGTAGTGTTCGGTGTTAGGTGTCGCACCCTAAATCTCCCTATATCTCCAGAACTACTCGACTGATTTTGAACAAACTTGGGCAGATTACTTCTGCCCATATGAAACTAAAAAATAATAATTAATATTAACTAAAAAAATTAATTTTCAACTAAAAAGGTCAAGGCTGTAGAGCAATTTCATCTTCAGTATATCGAGATTTCGCTTAATTAACGTCTTATTTCTCTTAGACCCATTTGTTAATTAAAAAATAATGATATTTTTTGCAAAACATTTTTTGGCAAAAAGATATTTTGCAATATCGCACCCCACCCCAAAAAAATGCTCTAAATAAACTAGTGGCTAAGTGGATATAGTGTCTCATTTGTAATCCTCTCACCAAAAGGAGCGCTAGTGTAGCACTGACGTATAGCTGCTGCAGTTGTCTTTCTTTCTTTTTCTGTTTAGGCTCCGGAACCAGCATAAAGTATTACTTCAGAGGGTAAATGAGAATGATGTATATGAATATAAATGAAGGGTATTCTTATACAGTCTCAAGTCAACCATTCCTGAAGTGTATGGTTAATTGAAATCCAATTACCAAAAAACACCAGTATCCATCCATCTAGTATCCAAATCCGTAAAAAAGCACTTGCCTTTGCTGTAGTCATCTGATGTACTGTGTAGTCACAGATGAGCGGTAGAATGAAACAAATGTATGAATAATATTTAAAGTGTAAAAAAGTATTTAAAATGGCCTCTAGTACCGCCATACCCGCGCAAATGAAATTCGGTATGCGCGCGCGTTTTAGTTAGAATCATTGAATTAAATAAACATAAAATATTACATTTAAATAAAAAGAAAAATATTTTAAATTAAGTTGTGTATTTTTATGTTTGCAAGTTGTGCATCAGAAAAAAGCCCCGTGACGGGAAAGTCATGCAACTGTGTTGTCAACTTTTTTTATGAAGATTAAACGTTCTTAAAAAATATCACTACCATACTTCACTTCTAAAATAAACATAAATGTCGCCACATCTTACAAATCAAAATAAAAAATCTGCTTACTTTTTTAAATCCGTGCTGAACCTTTGGGTAGTTAAAGATTATATTACTGAGGTGAATTATAATCTTTGAGTTACACACCACTAAATAGTCTAAAATAGTGCAATTTGTTATGTTTTTCCTGCTGGTATAATTTATAATTTTATTTCATAAATTTTTTTTCATGAGAAATTTCATAGCTCGTTTGTATTTCAAAACAGCTGCCCCTCGGTGACCAGTCAGCAGGATGATAATGACTGCAGTTATCAGACATTGTTTACGGTCATACTTAGTTCTGTAGTAATCGTCCATTGTTGTCTCTTATCATGAACCCAAGTTAACTGGTCTATTGGGAGTTTAATAACGTAACCGGCTGAATTTAGCCCTCCGTGTGTCATACAACATTCAGTTCTGGACAAGCTTAACAAAATTAACTCTGATTAACTGGTTATCAAATGCGATTTGTCAGTAATTTTAAAGACAAATACTTGTAGTTTGTGGACCCTCTTATAAATAACTTCTAATAAATAAATTGTATTTGTATGCGTATAACTATGTTTCATATTAAATCGGTAACATAAACCGGTTTAATTGCTACATATAATCATAATCATTCATCTAAAGGTGTAGTTGTAAAAGAAATTTAGCTACTTCTTTTTGCGAACAAAATTATAAAAAAACCTTTAATAAAAAAATGTTCTTGTCTTGGGATAAAAAAAAGATAAAAAAAAATTATTTATTTCTACTTCACAGTTATAAGCTGTTCTCATACGTATGAAGCGCAGTCCTTGGTTACACATTATTTGATGGCAATTCAGTTCTAGCCGTAAGTAATAACCACTTGTGTAAGTCAAAATAGATTATTTGCAGAAAGATACTTTTACACGTACAAAAGCTTTCTTAGTATCCTTAATTCAGCCAGTAAACATAAATTTGGCTGAATAGCATTCCCTTTTCCAAAAATAAAATGATTTCTTTTTCTAAGTTTTTGTGTCTGAAAACTATTACTTCGAAAACCTTATTTAAAAATTGGTTTATAATATAAAACTATTTTACTGGAAGAAAAAATTAGTAGTTAACTTAAGAAATAAATCAGGGTGTATGACTTTTAATGCATATTATCAGGTTTTTTATTCATTTAAAAACCGCTTTTAACAGCTTATTAACTACACCAAGGGATTGAAAACTTTTTTAAAATGTTTGGACATTTTCCAGTATTTTTAAACAGTTACTAAACAAATAATCTAAAAATAGAGTGCTTTATGATTTTTTTTTTAATTTTTAAGCATTCTTTTAAAGATCTTTGTTGCTTTCAAAGCTAATCGTAATTTAAGCATAGCATAAGATAAATAAATTCTAATACTAGCTTTTTTGACGTAAATAAAAATTATAATTTTGACGTAAATAAATTTGGTACAAGTTTTGGTTTAAAAATAACATTTTTACATACGATAATTTTTAAAAATGTCATTACTGAATTATAATAAATATTCAATAACGAAATAAAATTACTATTTAGAAATAATACTAGTGTGTTTTTACCTCAATTTTTGAAAAGATCAGTGGATGTATTAAATTTCCCCACAATCTAATTTCCAGGTCTTAAAGCAGCGTAAAATTAGCAAAAACAATAGTATCCCAAACAAGAATAGAAATCCTTCTATTCCTAAAAGCATTGGTTCTGAAATAAATCAATATTCTAATAATTTTCTTGAAATCACTCAGCACTCTCTATTTCTTATTTATGATAGTACTTTTTGATTCCAGAGAAATAGTTTGAGTCATAAGCCAAGAAAGTATCAGATATATTTGGTTTTCAAAATAATGAGTGATAGGGTTGTAATTATTACATTATCTGTGATTTGTACTTTTATAAACTTCGTTTCATACGAAATTATTTACTTATTTTTTACTTTTCGTGAAAAGATTAACAGATATTTTGTTATTGTTTAGTTTATTAATCAACAATTGAGCTAATATTAGATTGTAAACTATCAATGTCACAAAATATTAAAATGAGAGCATGCAAAGGGAGAATATATTGCGGCTCAATAATTGACTTAAAACTTAAAATACTAAATAAAACAGAAACCGAAAGATTAAACCTCAGTTCATCAGGTTAATGACTCAAGGTCGGATTGATGACTTCTTTTAAAAATTCGTTTCTTAATTAACGACTAGTTTTCCAAATCAGATCATTTCTTAGCAAAAAAAGTACTCTATTTTTTTATAATATAATACTGTGTGATTAAAGTAGAAGTACTGCTTATGATTAAGATGTTAATAAAATAAGGAGTTCAATTGTAGGCTACATTCGTTTCAAAGGTAATTAAATTTTTTTGATAGAGGTATTTAGTTATAAATTATTAGCCCGAAACTTAATCTCACGTTCCCTACTTTTTATAAATCCTCGGTAGCACTAGAAATTGACTAGATCTGAAGTTATAAGATTTTCTACTCTGAAACAAACACTGCCGGTAAAGATTGGTGAGGGTTTTTCGAACAGTAATGAATAAAACAAAATACCTGTTTACCGCGTTCGGAAAAAAAATGTTTAAATAATATTATAGCCCCGAAAAAGTAAAATGCGGTAACATTTTAAACGTAAGATAAAACAATATTAAGATAAAAATATTATATCAAGATAAAAACAATGAATATTTTATTATTAAACCTATGGAATCACAACCAGTTAATTGTCTGTATTTATCGAAATAAACTATATTACTTATTTATTAATAGCTTTAATGGGTGTTTGATATCGTGTATAATTTTGCATGTTTCATATCTGATTCGTGAGTTCAGGTCACGATTTATTAAAATTCAGTTAGTTTGAGAAACTTGATTTTTGTTGCTTAATTATACAACTACTGTGTACACATTTAGATCTGTTTAACCCTGCTGTTCTTTCGGTTCATATTAACCGGAAAACATTTTTATTTATAATTTTCCTCCCATTAATGATACAAGTTTCTGATTCTATGACTTTGTATCTCCAAACTATACATTACTAATTTTTTAATGAATACATTTTTTCATAATTTTTGTGATTATTTGGTGTAAAAGTAATTCATTTAAAATGTTTTTGGAAGTAATTTTTACTTTTTCTTTTATTTTTGTCCACAAAAAAAATTGTTATTACATGTATTATAAAAAATAAAGTATATTATTTTAATTTGCATTGTAATAATGATTAGTACTATTATTTTTTGTAATATAATAATAAGAAAACTTAATTATTACAGATCAAAATTTAGACTGATTTACAAAATTAAAAAAAAAATTATTGCCTCGGGTCATATTGACCCAAACAGCACATGTATATAGTAAATGGGAACAGAACAGCAGGGTTAAAATGTTTGCAAGTCATATTCGTTTTAGAACATGGCTGAAAAAATGACAAGTTTTATAGTTACGCTTATGAATTTTAAAGGATAGCCAATTTTTTCTGACTTTCCAAAGTCAAAAACGTAAATCACCAATTACCTGTAAGTATTTAACTCATCACATTTTCTTATTCACGGCCTAGAAAACTAAAATTAGCAACAGCACTCAAATATCATCGTTAAAATGTACTCGGGTCCATCAATACATTGATAACAGCATTATGATTTATCCGACCCTCTTTATCGCCCGCTCCGTTCGGACTAATTTCATTGGCTGGAATAGAATTAGTGAAACTTTCTTCTACATACTAATATTTATCTTCTCTCGACTCACTCCTTTGCTTTTCTACTTCTCACTATTTCAGTTTTCTAGCTAAACGACATAGTTACATTAATCACATATCTCTCTCGTTTCACCTACTCGTACTATTCTAACATAGCGTGTTATCACATTTCCTATCCATTCTAGTACATTATTTATGGTTTAATTTGCACAAAAGTTCAACTTCAAAATAAATCGTCGCAGTCATAAATGACAGCGTCTAAGATTTGCTTCCCTACAATGATCTTGGTTCTCGGTAACAGTATTCTTGAGTGAAGTTCTCAGAACATTATTCACAATATGAATAATTCATCTCCTAAATAATATTTACTTAATGAGCTTAAATATCTATATTAAAGAACTCTGCCACCAATGCTGACTAATCTATTTAAAGTTCTTTAAAATTTCTCATCATTTACTTGGAAACATGTCATTTCGTATGTCTACTCAGAAGTCTAAACAGAAAAAAAAGAGAGGCTTTGGTCTAAAGCCTCTCAATGAAAATATTCATTGTTTTTATGTGCATGTTAATATTAACGTGCAGAATTCCATAATTTTAGAAATTATGTTTTTTTCATTAAATTGTTTCATTGTCATTTCTATTTAAATTAACAGTGATTTCAAGATAATTGTTAAAGGGATAACAAAGGAAGAAATAATTTAAAAGAATGCTGTTTTCTTTTATTATATAATACCTGTTTTATTTTATATAAAGAAAATTGATTATTTTTCACAGATTTTGCGAACAATTTTTCTACTTTTGTTTTGCTGTTATTTCCATGAATTAAGACGGATAAAATTATTTAATAATATACAAAGGAAAAAGGCTGTGGCGGTTTGTGTATTGGTTTGCAAAGCATTATACGAGAACCAACAGACAGATTGCTTTCAAAATTTCAGAATATACTTGTGTTGTTCCAGGAAAGGATTTAACCCGTAGATCGAGATCCAAGCCGCGTTGGGGTTTAAGTTGTGAACTCTTCCTCTTGGACGACCTAATACCATTTTTTATTTCGTTTTTCAACGTAAAAATAATAAACTACGTGTTTTATGGCATGTCCGATTTTCAGCTCTCTACCTTGACTCCTTCTCGAGATATAGGGTATTCTAGAATAATAGTCAGGGGAACCAACAGGAGCGTATCAGAGCTTCAATGTCAAGAATGAGCGAAATGTTGAAGGAAAAAGAACTTTTCTGTCTTTAATTTTTATTTATCAGTGTTATTCTCACAAACATAAGGATAACGAACAAGCGGGGCTCAGCCTCCTGAACCCTCGATATTTTCTTCGCTCACCCTCCTTCCCTGACCGGCTAGTAACTACATAATAATGAAGAGCTAATTCACATTATCTAAAAAACAAACAACGGTAGATATTGTCTTAAGTATATCTCAAACCATCTAACATCACGTAAATATACAAGTATAAACTATATACATTTGATCTACATGATGTTGTGATTTGAATACCATATGGAAGAACACAACAGTCCATATACCGAGCACACACAAACTGATATAATATCGCAGTTCTAAACTATGACAAATTTAAAAAACTACTGACTGGAAAAATTACATTGAAAACACAGTAAACTAAGGCAGGAAGAGAATAGCTCTCTGAATAGAACACATTCACTGAAAAATAAGAGTCCCTTAAAATACATACAAGTTAACTGTTTTGATATTAAATGCTAATTAAACAGAATGCATCTTCAAACAAAAATATATTAAACAGTTGAAAACCCTCCACACAAAAATAATCAACATTTTTCGACCATCACATCAATCTAAATTACAAATCCTTCGACACTGATAATAACTATAATTTTACATAATCACAAAAGAACTTCATATTTGATGCGCTCAAGCATAATGAAAAATATGGACACATAACAACGATATCCTGAATGAATAAACACTATTCAAATACAATAGCTTTTAGAACACACAAAATTGTGTGTGCCCCTTAGAAAACGACCGGCATTAGCATTAGCTGACGCCATGCTAAGAACAGCTAGCTGGTCACTGAAGACGGCCGCATTATATCATGTAAGCAATCTGTTTATTTTGATCAATTTTGTCTTTTTTTCATCTTACGGACAATTTATTGCAGAAATTGAAAGTTAATTCACTAATATCTGGTCTTATTTGCTCCATCTAATATGAACTGTACGAAAAAAATTCGGCTGTATGGCATCAACTCATTTGCTAGCTTGCCAATTATTTGTATGTCCCGCGATGAAAAAGATCGTTTCTTTGTCAATTATTTCTCTGTAATTAAAATACGATCCTGTTTGAAGGAAGACAGTTAGTAAACGTCCTGAATATTATTTATTTTCTTCCGAATTAAATTTTGAGAGCCTAAATACAAATTAATAATTTAACAACTTACATTTTTCTCGTAAAGCTGCATAATTATACTGAAACGCAAAAGAAAAAGTAACGTTATGTTCATACTGGGGTTGTATTTGTAGTATTATTTTATATACAGGCAATATTAAAAATTTTAAATGATGAATAACGATATAAAAATTAATTTAAAGTAGGTTATCAAGACTTATTTAAATTTCATTTTAAAAACTTAGAAAATCTTACT
Source organism: Zanna intricata (assembly GCA_010016005.3). Classification (NCBI taxonomy): domain Eukaryota; kingdom Metazoa; phylum Arthropoda; class Insecta; order Hemiptera; family Fulgoridae; genus Zanna; species Zanna intricata. The sequence goes on from JAAAKQ030485950.1 coordinate 16,425, forward strand.
TTTTGAATACATTCTTAATAAACATTTTAATTAAAAACACTAAAATTATACCATTATAATATAAGGCATTAAATGTTATCATAACCTTTTGTAACGTAATTAAAATTTAATTTTAAATTTAAGTTAGTTACATTTAGTTTTTAAATTTAATTAGTTTCTATCCTACAAGTTAATAAGTTTTAAGTTAATAAGATCGTTAAAGTATTACTTTAAAAAATGCAGTCTTAATAAATTGTTAGTTTGTTTTACTCTGAATTTTTAAGAAAGTGAGAAGAAAAATATATCACTATTATAATTGTAGAATGGTAAAATACAGCAAAATTCCTTAGATAATACGAATTTTTATAAATAAACTGGCGCACCATTTCGCTGACATTTATTCTGCACCTGCAGTGTTAATTACTGTGACTAAAATAGAAAGAAATAAACTTGCCTTTAGGCTTGTTATTATCCTCCATCCCTTTTCTAAACTTAATTAAATTCTGCAACTGGGTAATTTAAATATAACAATTTCTTTATTTATGAGCGAACAAATTTCTATAGATACAATAATTAAAACGATAGTATAATTCAAGTTTTCTACGTTTAGAACTAATTAACTGTATAAATTCATAACTCATTTATTTACCGCCAACAAAAAATTGATTCCCATATTAGAAACAAACATAATAACTTTTAAGTTAAAAAATACTTCCCTTCAAGTAGGTTAAACTTAATGATATCTTTTGAGTTTAATTAAAAAAAAAAAGTTTAACCTTGAGCTTGGTATAATTCCATTTGTATACAAATGAATTATGATTTTCTAAAATATTTCATAAATAGTGAAGCAGAATACATCATAGTTAAATGTTATATAAATATTATTTAAATTTTTACTATGTTTTCATTTGTAGGAATATTTATTTAAGGGTTTTCTATATTTCTTATTTTTATCAATTTTTGTTAATTTACTTTTTACCAATCCAATTTTTAAATCAGATTAATTTTTTTTAGATATGTACTTTTTTCCATTTGTGGATCGATTAAAAAATATTAAATACGTTTTCATTTTAGTAACTCTTAACTCTTTCAAGCACTAATTAAACTTTAAATTTACTATCCTTGAACCAATATAATAAAACTAATAAAAATTTTAAAAGTGATATTTTTAATTTCTTCAAAATATCGATCGTATTGATTTCTTTGAATCGTTTTTATATCAAGAATTAAACTGAACTATCAGTTGCGCTAACATTTCGTATTTCTAAACAACAGAAACTCATGAATCCCAAGGGGTTTCGTTTCTCCTCCCCTACTATGCTGTCTTGTTCAGTGACAGACGAGCACCTGCCACTTCGAGCTAGCTTTCACATGTTGTATACCGTTCCCCCGTGTAATCCTTTAGACTCTGCAGCTTTCCTAATCTCCGTGTGATTTTCTTCCACTCACAACTCCACAACTTGCTTATGTTCACCGTAATATAGCCTATACCAGGATTTCATATAGTGAAAAGGATATGTTACATACAATTACAGAATGAATTTAACTATCTTGAAACTATTTTCAATTTAACGCAATAAATTTTATGCAATATTCCGGTATTAGACTCTGTGTTTGATACCCTAATGTCTGTTGTATAAATTTATACGTACATAAAATCCAAGGTTTAATTTTAGTATTTCTATTTTTCTTTTCAGTTAAAATAAGAGTTTATTCGTAAATATTATTTCTTACAGTTAAAAAAAAATTTAGATAAAAAAATATTATAAATATAAAATTATTCTTACAAAATGACAATTACAAAGGTTGGTCTAAATTATCATCTAAAAAACATACTTTCAGTTTATTCCAAATGTAAATAAATAAATAACATTTTTTACCTAATATAAAGGAAGGACTAAGAAAAATAAACATCTTTGTTACAACACATTCTCTGGGGACACTGAACCTTCAGTTTACAAATAAGTATTGAAATCTATACTCCACGATTTTCCCGTTAGAAGCCATGGAAATCAAAATTATACACAATTCTCGAAACAGAAGAATGCTAGTTGTCCTAATAACTGAGCTGAAGAGAAATTAGACAATTTAAAACATAATTTTGATAATATGCTTTTGTTTTTTTTAAAGTAGGGCAAAAAAGTAGGGTGGAAAAGACGAGATTGTATAAAAGAAAAGTATAATATTTTTTTTAAATATTAACAGTACATAATTACGTATATAAAGTTGTCTAACATTGGTAAAAAGTAGTGTTGATTTATTTTATACGTTTCAGTCTAAACGAGATCTAAACACAATCTTAGATATTTAAAAACGGGCACGTTCTCAATTGTCATATCAGACAAAATCAAACGCTTTAGCACAATTATCAATGCAATATCCTAAAAAAAAATTTTTTTGTATGTCCAAAAATCACGTATTTTTTTTAAAACTTTACTGTCAAGGTTGCTAAAAACACCACCAGTTTAATAGAATTAAATTTTGCTTTATATTAGATTTTGAAATTCGTTCGAGGCTAAGCAATTTTGAAAAAGGACATAACATCAGAAAAGAAAGACCGTACAATTTTCCATCGCATAACTTTTAGCATAGATAAGCACATCTTGGGGTCCAAAACGGTTTCGAAATTCCATACTTTAACTTAATCACAGAACTAATATCATTACCATTCCTTTGGTAAATTGAATCTTACCAGTAATATAAATTTTTAGGGTTACTTACAGGATAACTTTATTTTTAATTTATATTTTTTAAATGAATTAAATAACATACAAAGTAAAAAATCTGATGTGGACAGTACATGACTTTCTTGTACAAAAATCTAAAAATAATGCGATTTAAATTATAATATTCAATATCAAATAATTAGATATTTCACAAAATTTATTACTTATACACGTATGTAATAATGCCTATTAAATTACACATACACATTTGTAAAAGTCCATAAAATTTTATTTTGATTTACTTTTGAAATTTTATTAACTTTCAATTTTTTTGTCATATCTTTTTTATTCTGACTATTAAACTATTATTTATTATATATGTATAAATATATATATATTTACAATCACGGGTTTATATTTATAATTAAAAATTAAATATATTTCAATTACAAAATAAGTTAAAAAAAAAAAAACTTATATAAAGTTAAAAAGTAAAAAAAGGAGATGAAATCTGATTCGAAACGATTTGCCTTCCCTTGTAAGATCCAAATATTTCATTAATTAAAATTTTATTTGGCTATAACTCTGGAACCGATAAAAATAAGTACCACTCATGGTATATCGTTGAAAAGCTCTCAATGAGGGCTTATTAGTGCTGTTAAGAAAAAGTCCAAAATCAAATTTTTTTTTTAATTTTTTTTTTTAATATTTATTTAAAATACTTTTTTTCCAAATAAAAGCCCAAAATTTAATAAAATTGATTGGTTAAATTGATTGCAATCAAAAGGAGAGATGCACAACTGGATGTTGTAACAGCCTTAAATCCAAAATTTCAATATTTTCCGGCTAATCATTTTTGAGTTATGCGTACCTACGTACGTAGGGATGTCACGCCGAAACTAGTCAAAATGGATTCAGGGATGGTCAAAATGGATATTTCCGTTGATACCTGAATACTGAAATTTTTTGCGATCATAATACTTCCTTCGTATAAGGAAGTAAAAATTATAAGTACGAAATTAGAATATAAAAACAAATTGGGCAAAACTATTTTCTTGCAATTCAATGTTTTCCACCTCGTTGTTTATCAATTAAAAAAGAAATTCTTCTGGTCTTTTACATATCTTTTCTCCTGTAACCTTTCAGTTAACAATTTTGAACAGTGACTTTTACGAAATAATATAAAAGGTTTTATAATACTGTAACATAAAACTTTTACATGGCTATAAAACTTATTACAGCATATAAGCATTTATAGCTTACAAGCATTTATTTAAAATATTTTATACAGTAAATAGCTTATAACAGGAATAATTATAACTTACAATAGAAGAAATGAAAAAAATTATACAACTGCAAGATCAGATGACATGATATGCCACTAATGCAGTTAATTGGGTTAATTTATTTTTATATGATTATCCAAAATTCACATCGATAAAAACCGAAATAAAATTAACATAATGATCTTTTAAGTATTTTTTTAATGTATTTTAAATTACCTTAAATTCTAGACCAAATTTAAACCGTTTTCTATTCTTATTTCAAAAGAAAATTAAGTAATTAAAAACATTTAATACCTTAAATTATTCTGAATTATCTTAAGTAACAAAGAAAGGCGTCTGTTATTTTAATTTTGTAACGCAAAGGGAGTTTTGAAATCTTCACATACTGCGTGTCAGTTATTTAAATTAATAAATTTCTTCATTATAAAACTATATTCCTTAAATTTTCGTGTATTACTACTAAATTTAGTTATTTTCTGAATTACATTCCTAAAAACGTTTAATTACTCACTCGTGGAAATATTAATTGTTTTAATTAACTAATAATTAAATTCTACTCTTCATATATTATATCCAGCAGTTTCACTACCCTATCATTCTTCTTTCTATGATATTAAAATATATATCTACATTTTTCATAAATTAAAAAGAATATTTATTTTAATCAACATTATTCATAAAGTGAGGGATTATTTGAAGTAGTAATAATTTTTTAAAAAGAAGAATGGAAGCAATATCAAAATGCGCTAAAAATTAAGAAACAATTTCCTCCATTTGGACGAAATTATTTCTTAATTTTACTTACTTAATTTTACTTACTTAATTTCTTAATTTTTAAGTATTTACTTAATTACTTTTTTGAGTCAGCGCCAGCTTCTACAAAATTAATTTGTAGATATAATATAAATTTGTTTTATACTACTACATACGTATAGTATACTACATAAAAAGTAATACCGATATTACATCAGTGAAATTCAAATTTATGTGCTTTATTTGTTTTTCCGTTCACGATTATTACTATTTTTATATATAGTTGGACCTTTTAGTATTTGGACGAGATAATTTCTTCATTTTTAGCGTCTTTTGATGTCGGTTCCATTTTTTAAAAACAATTATTTCATAATTTTCTGTGTCTGATTAATAACACGTTATTCGGTGAAGTTAATGTCCTCCTTTTTGGTGATATAATGAAGCTTCTTCCTGCCAAAGGCCATTGTTGTTTTGTTCAACCGCCTTGGTGTAAATCAAAAATTAATTTTTGGCATCAGTTTTCATTTTTGAATTAACAATAAACATGAGACAAAGAAATGACATGGAATCATTTATTTATTAAATAACTTATGTTTTGACGAAATAAGGGCAGCTGACTAATTGGAAATGCTTTGCAAAAGAAGGAGGGTACATTTAACAGATGAATTTGCAGATGGAAATGCTATTAGAATAATCCCAACTATTAAATTAGTTTATATATATAATCGTAGTATGACTGATATGATATCAGAAACAAATATTGTTTACATTATTAACACTATTGATGAATCACGAGAAGTTGCAACATTACGGAATACTCCCCCGGGAATGGTTATTCCGGTAGGCGTCAATAAGTGTGGGGGGACCTGTTGCATAATTTACAACCGGCAGAGAGTTCAAGAGTTATGTTAATGCGTAATATATCGATTTCTGATAGATTGTTTAACTGCGCATCGAGAACTGTAAAAAGATTCAAGTGACTTGCCCTACGAAGGGACCAACAAGAAAGGTGGAAGTTACCAAACGCGTTAATAAAATTGTGTTAATAAAATTCAACGACGAAATAATAGCAAAGAAAATGAAAGATGAAAGTGATTGTGTACCTATAACACAGTATAAAAACGTTTCGCCGACGGAGGAAAATTTTTTTTTTTTTAATTTTCTAACCAATCTTTCGTGTTTAAAACTTTTTTTCAACATCATGATACAATTGCAAAAAACACTTCCGTAGATTGCAACAAGATTTATTTCAGTCGGATTAATAGGAAAAACATTATTCGCGAACATAAAAAAAGAAAATATGCTGATCGAATACAAAACCTCCTTTTTTAAAATCTATTAAAAATGAGTAGTTAATATTAGCTGGTGACGGTTACCGATTTTTGTACTGATACTGATATGTACGGGATGTAAAACATACGATATTTTTTATCGTAAATTAACTTTCATATAACTTACTTTTTGCTGCTGAGGGACTTATAAAAAAATATATATTTTTTTTTAAATAAGCCCGATTGATGGGTAGCCCCAATAAAGGTAGTTTGTGTACTGTTTTTGTCAGAAATTACCACATAGTTCTTGCTAATAACACCATCTCCGTATCTTCTCCTGTTTTTCTTCGTCCTAACTTTCTAGATTTTGTTATATTGAGTTTAAAGTTTATCCTTAATTGGATACTTCAACGACAATAATATGTTTTCATCGGATAGATATCGAAACCACGTAAGAAGTTCCTTGTTTTTATTATTTTTTTTTTCTTTTGTGAAAAAAGTAAAAAAAAATTACTTTTAGTGTTATCATATTAAATACTATAATAAGATTAAATAATGATAATTACCATCGATGAGACGTGACTATGATGTTCTTTTACGATATTCATTCTGTTGTTACGGTAGCCGATATCCCATATGATAATAAAATTACTAGTATATTAATTTTATTGTTGGTTTTTATAAAATCTGTTGATCATTTTTAGTGAGAATATTTTTTTAATGAATGAAATATACTGAAATAAGAGTTAAGAAAACTTTTCACAATTATGTTCTATTTTATCCACTAATAGCTGATACTTCATTGTGATTAGCTGTTGTGATTTACTGAGAAGGTTTAAGTTCATGCTGACTTCAGAATTTTCTTTATACACAGCGATTATTTTATGAATCTGCAACGCTTACCTAAACAAAAATAAAAGATTCTCTTCAGTTATAAAATGATTCATATAAAATATATACTTAAAAAAAGATTTAATTGGTTTTTAGACAATTTCTTAGGCTGGTAAAAGATATTTTCATGAGGAACACCATGGAGTAGGAAGCAAATGATGCCTGAACCATCACTTTAATGGCATTCTAAATTATAATTACATAAACAATATGATAATTTTTATTTTTAGGAGGATCATTTTGAATTTAGCAATTTAAATTAGATTAGATTAGATTTTTATATGAAAATAAATTTATTAATAATATTAAAATAATTAATTAATTAATTAAACAAATATATAAACTTTTTTATTAAAAAAAAGTAAAAATAAAACTAGTTTAAATAAAAGTAATTTACGTACGTATGTTTGTTTCATTTCCTCCTAAACTATAGGACTGGTTTCAATCAAACTTGGAAAAATGATTTCTTACTAACTGAGCAAAAATACTGTGGGTGTTACACATAATTAGACATCCCCACCACAACCGCTGCGGGAATGATTTGAGATGAGAACATTTACATTATAACTAGTATTACTATTATTTTCAAACAATATTACATTTTGGAAATTTTTATAACGTTTAAAAGTTTTTACAACACTCTGGAGGATTCTGGATCATTCTGCAACATTAAGAACAATTTTAATTGGAACGTCAAGACCAATTTTTAAAAGATTGTTGAACATTCTATAGAATTCCTGCAATACAGAAGATCTCAAAAGTTCTTTAACTATATAACAGGTTTGAGATAGCAGTTGCTTCAGATTGAAATCAAAAATGCGTAAGTTACACCGAAGGGCAAGGTATAAAATTTATTTTCTTGATAGTAAGTTAATTCAGATCATAATGTTTTGTGAAATTTCGGACACTATTATTATTAAAAACTTTAGTGTAGTGATTTGACGATGCCTAAGAGGAAACTAAGTCCATCGGGCAAATTAAACAGTAAGTAAAGAAAGCAAAGCTTTTGAAAGCAGATGAAACAGATGACCTCAGCAACGACTTTAAGCTGCGCATCGCGAACTACTGAATCTGAGGACCAACGTGAACGTCGTCTTCAAGCAAAACAGATCCAAGCTAGCACATCGAGAATTAATTTAAATAAATTTAAAAAATTAAATTAAATTGTACATATTTTTATAGTTACATTTTTTATTTTTAAATAGTATATCTGTACATACTCGTATAGTTCCATTATTTATTGTACTGCATGGTTATTTGAAAGTTTAAAATACATGTTATTTATTCAAACGTTTCACGTTTTCATTCAAACCCTACTATTGCAGGATAACAAAACATTTTAAATTTGAAAATTTAAATTCAACAAGAAAGAATGAAAGGAGATTTATGTTTGTTATGGAAGTTAATGACAATTTTTGTAAGAAATAAATGTGGATAAACCTATGAAGAAGTTATGACTCTGACCAACGCCGGGTATATAAGCTAGTCTATGAAGCTCAAATCAGATTTACAGAATAAGATTTTATAAAATTCTAAATACATGTTTCAAATCTTGTATTTCGAAATTTTGTGGTGAATACTGCGTAAACATTTGTTCATCCCACTTTTCACCTCTTCTTTAACATCCACGTTGTAACTAGAGTCAACTTTATTTGACTTTTTTAAAAATTAAAAATATTGTGTAAAGTCGAATATTATTTTTAACGACCCACTGATCTGAAAAATCATTATTTATTTTTGTCATAAATCCTTTATAAACAACTAGGAATCATATTAATAGATGATAACAATTATTCAAAATAACTAAACAATATAAAACAATCAAAAAAATTAACTAATGTACGTAATAATAATGATGTACAGTAATGTTTTCTACAAAGTAGAAAACAACTATACTTACTGTGGTATCAAGCTCACTATTAATTTATTTATTTAGACTCTCAGTGATATAATTTCAGGAACGTAAATTGCATCTCCGCACGAGGACATGATCAAACCAATTCACGTATACTAGCCGTGACAGTCAGACATTCCCTAAGGAATTATGTGATTAGTGTATGCATAGCTAACTACAGGAAGGTTTGTAGTCACTTCAGAGATCAATCTACTGTTACGATTTGCATATCAAACAAAATATTGTTCGGTTAAATAAAATATTATTTAATTTTGTGAATAATATTAAATAATACTGTTTACAAAAAATATTATTTATGTTATGTATCATAAATTGAAATAATAGATTATTATATTTTTTTACTATTTTTAAACTTCAAATGAACCAATTGATTACATTATTAGAATATATATCACTGTACTTGGAACATTTCATTACTTAAATTTTAATATATCAAACTCTTATCATTATATTTGGTATAATATACTACTAGCAAAGCTAACTGAACTATTTAGCCGAAATCGGTGGCAAACATCTGTTGCGCAAAAACGAGAAGTGAAGAGAGAAAATTGAAATCATTTCAGTAGATATTTTAAAGTTATTAAACCAAGAGATAAAATTAAGCAGCCCCAAAGGCTGACTAAAATTTGAAAGAAGACCATTAGATAAAAAACGATAAAACAATAGAATGAAAGAGATCTTTTATTTTTTAAAAACCAAGACTTCATTCTAAAAAATGTAAATACGGGTTAATTATCATGCAACTCAATCACTTACTTTACTCCTATACCTACTCTTCATGTGTGTGTTAAACGTGAAGGAATGAAGTAAAACTTTAAGCTCTAGAACGGATATTATTCTTGAGCCGGTAATGACTGCTGTAAGGGATAGAAATATTTATAAGGCTTTTTATGTCAATTAGTTATTTAATAAATTATAAAACAGACTTAATTTTAAAGTTGTAGTTTTTAACGACAGGAAGTCAGAAAGAAACAAGGAAGAAGAAGGTAATTTCGACAATTGTGATTTTTTTAATTATCTCTGGAGATTTGAGCACTTGAAAAATATTCAATTTGGGTAATATATTAATTTTTTCAATAAAGAGTAGCAGTAACAAAGTCTTCTGTTTGCAAGTTCTTAGAAACAATAAAGTGGAATGATAAAGCTATGGTAGTGAAATATTTCAAACACGAAACTAGCAGTGGAATGTTTAAATAAGAAAAGTGCATTATATAACTGAATGAATAAAGTTTGATAAGGACATATATGAATGAGGAAACGGTAATAAAATATATTCTATGAAAAAAAAAGTGGTTTTACTTGAAACAGAGCGGTTGCAATTAATAAATGTTAGGTAATAAAGTTTAAATAATGTTAAAAGTTAGACTAGTAAATTTGTAAATTGTATTATCAAAACTTGTAGAGAATCTAAGTCTGAGAAAATTGCTGTAATAAATTGTATGAAAAACAAAGACGTTTACCTTTTATTTTTAAAAACAAAACCTCAATTTTTGTATCTTGAATCATATTTACAATAAACTTCCTAGGTAAATATCATAAGTAAATTTATTAACAATAAGCAAATGCAAAGGAGTTTCCTTGAAATACCATAATTAAATACTTTCTAAATCATCAATCAGTTAGATAACACATACAAACATACAATCAACTAAGTACCAGAATCCATAAAAATTGTAACCATAAAGATAAAACCACTAGGTAAAAAAGAAAAGTAACATAAGCACAAATGACACCAGAAATACAAACAATCATAAACATAAATAATTTGATGATGCACAACTCAAGAATAGAAGCCTCTTTCTGGTTATATCAACAGGTTCCTAGTTCTATTACAAGTGGCCTACTATTGTTTGCCAATCGATTGACTTCTTCACTAATACTTATTAGGGAATTAACTTATTATTTCCCTAGTTCTTAGGTAACCCTAAGTAGTAATAGATTTCGCCATTCCGAACAAACCATGGTATCTGCGTTATGCATCCCACAAATTTATTTAGAAAGCGTTGAATAGTCTCTATATTGCTGCTACTTTCCGTACCCCAAAGTTGGATTCGGTATGTCCAAATCGGTTTTGTGGTCACTTTGTACAATAGTAGCTTGTTAGATACGGACAATTCCGATTTCCTGCCTATTAATCAGTACAGCTCCTTAAATTTAATATCTACCTGCTTCCTTTTTTCTTTACTATGAACCTTCCATGTTAGACGACGATCTAGGTGAATGCCTAAATACTGTACATTCTCAGCTCGCGGGAAGTAACCCCCATCCAAATTTATTTCCTGAGAAGTCACCCCTTTTTGTAGGAAAGCCATACGAGTCGACTTCGCTTGATTCAACTGTATTTTCCATTTCCTCGACCACTCAGCTATATAATCTAAACCCCAACAAAGTTAGAACAGACCAAACTTAACAGAAAAATGTTATGAATTTTAAATAATTAAAAACAGCTGTTTTTTAATAAAATAAATTTAGACTATATTTAAATTGTAACTGCATTTTTTTTTCAATTGAATCTGAATTTAAAAAAGTGTGATTCCGTTTTGAATTTTTTGTTTTGAAAAACGCCTCAACTCTTTACTCATGCAAATATGCTGATATGATTTTTGTGTTCGGCTTTTATTATGAAACTGCTCCAGCTGTGGCGGAAGTATCTCAATGTAGATATCCATGACAAGTAGTTTGCAAACTAATTTAGTTTGTAGAATTTTTAAAAGTTTTCGTGAGTGTGGTATATTGCGTTCATTTTTCAATTGAACGTCAATGGTGACAAATTTAAAGTATTCTTCAAGTGGAACAGCTTGGTCTGCAACGAGCACGCGAAGAACTCCTACATTACTTAACGTTCCAAAAAATACAGTATGGAGGACAGTATGGTCATAGACTGCATCCTTATCTTGTTCAGAAAGTTCAACACTTGTAACTTGCTGACCATGTCAGACAACTGCAGTTTTTTCAACGGATTAACAACGATTACCACTTAATTCAGTAAGCTACTTTTACCCTAATGACATAAACAGTACACGAAATTCACATCACTGGTGTGAAGAAAATCCTCATCCTGTAGTCGAATAAAATTTCCAGGAACGATTTTTGGTGAACGTTTGATGTAGGATGATTGACAACCAGTTAACGAGCACTTTCACCCTATAACAATGTGTCATGGAAGAAATTAGCTGAAATTTTTAAATAATAAATTTCTTTAGTAATAAAAAATTTCTCATTGGTAAAACGGATTGAGATGTACTACCAACTTGATGGAGCACACTTTCACGATTGAAGTAAGACAATTCTTAGAAGAACAATTAACTGGTAAATGAAATGGACATAGAGGACTGGTAAACGAGCCACCTAGATCACTGGAACTTAGTGTCTTATATTATTATTTGTAGGGGTGGATGAAATGCGAGGTCTATGAGCAAAGAGTAGGCACACGTAATGAACTGATCGCTCGCGTTCTCAATGCTACTGCCCTCATCAAGGAAAGCGAAGATATCATAGGTTGGCGACAGAAAATCTATGAAAACAAGTTGAAAAGTCATCGATATCAATGGTGGAATTTCTGAGCATATTAATCTAATATACTGTATTAGATTAATACAGTATAAACTACAATGAATGGTTTTTTATAAATAAATTAAAAGTATTCAACTATTTGCTTTTATTTGTAGCTTCTTTATTATATATATATATATATATTTACTATGGAAGCTGTTTAGCAAAATCATTCAAGGAACCAAACATTAACATCAAAAATTATATTTCTGAAAAAAAATGTTTTTTGGAATTTTGATCAGGATTTAACTTCCTGGTTACAAATAATATTTCTAAAAATCTTCTAATTAGTGAAAAAAACAAAACAAAACCATCACACAAAACAAAATTATGATTTGTATAAAATATCAAGATTCAAAATGCACAACATAGAAGTAATTGTTATTTTTATTATTATTATTATTAACAGCAGATATATACCTATATTACATTCAGTGAAACATGTTATTGTAAAGTCTTTTACTGATACCTCCAATGTTATGCATCATTAACGTATTGATCCATATTAATACTGAGTGAATATAAAAACGTATAAAATATATTTTATTATCATATTTTTGTACAACCATAGTGACATATTAATACTTACAAAACTTGGGGGTTTATTCGTTAAACATAGTAGAATTGCTGAAACGATGAAAAATAGTAAGTTAAAAACATTACTTTCACGTTAGTGTTTAATAAAACAGAGAATTTAATAAAATAAAATTTTTGATGTTAATGTTTGGTTCCTTGAATGATTTTGCTAAACAGCTTCCATAGTAAAAAAAAATATATATATATATTGTTGAAAATCTAAAGTTAAGCAAAAATTGACATGCACAAAAACAAAGTGAAACTGATTATTAAACGGTTATTAGAATTAAGCACTAGTATCAATAATTTCATCAAAAACATTCATTTAACTAATAAAATGTAACAGAAATTGACTGGAAGACGCCAATTTCAGAACTTTTCTAAAACTAAAATTGAACCTTCAGTTATGAGGAGACATTAAGTAAACATTGTTTAATTTTATCTTCGGTGAAATTCGATACTTTAAAATGCTTAAAAAAAAGTGTTTGTAAAATAAGATGAATTTTTAAAAAATAAATACTAACTCCCTTCTGCATTAAAGCAATTGTTCTCAAAATCATGAGTTATTTTTAATGAATCTATTAATATTTATAAAATTATCATCCTTTACATACAATTAAATCTCAGCTACGTAATCGAAGAACTATTTTTTTTTTTTTTTTTAATAATCACTGTATCGTTGTTACTCAGGTTTTAGTAATATTATTACTCTATTACATTTATTCAATTTTAATTTTTGAATGTTCATAATAAGAAATATATTGTAGAAATCTCTATTAATATAATAAAAAAGGCGTAAAATTATTGTTTAGAACTTAAATCACCTGTTATTACACTTTATTTCCCTTCAAACTGTCCCTGAAATTAGAACGTAAAACATCTGAAGATATAGCTTTCGAATCCCGACAAGATATGAAATTTTTCATACGCACAAATTTCCAGTCTCCTAAGGCAAAAAAAAAAAACAAAAAAATAACGAAGCCCTTCATCTCAGAAACAAAAAAGAAGTAAAATTAATATATTTCCAATATTTTGATTGATTGATATTTTTTTTATAGATTGATTGATTTATTTATTAATCTAGATTACATGGAAACAATACTATGTGAAGTAAATACATAATGCAGTCTGAAGAGATACTATTACGATCTGTATGCAGTCTGGTACAAAGAATATTTACAAATGAAGATTTATATTGCTAAAAATAAAGATATATATAATACTTACAAAAATAACAAGCAAATTTACATTATTAATTTGTACATTTTAAATAATCAGTAATTCGCAATTTCAGCTTTTCTTTATAGTTTTTATTATTCAGAATTTTCAGCTCGTTCGATAGCTTATTGAAATATTGTATCCCAATATTAGTGATTTCTCTTTCCAATTTCTTTTTGCGCTATAGGTAATGGAATTATTTATTTATAGTATTACTTGTGCTATTTATATATATTAAACAGAGATATTTATAATAGTGTGCTATAAATTTTAAAATATTCTTTTTTCTAATATCTAGCGGTTTATCAAAATTTATACCATTTTCCTTTTTTTCATATATTTTCATATTTTATGGTCAATGTTTTGAATCAGGATATGAGTAGTTTCGTTTGTCGATCCCCATACAATTATTCCGTTCATATATTACACAGTAATATAATCCGTGTTAAACCAATTTGAAATTTTTACGGGTAAGCAAACGACTCAACTTTGAAAAAATATACTTTAGATACTTAGTCCTATTGTCTATTGAAGAAATTTAATGATACCATCTCTTGTAGCAATCGATAAATAGACCAAAATCTGTTTTTTTTTTTTTCGAATATTTGGATTATTTGATTATGTAATTGTGTATCAAAATTATCCGGTAAATTATTAGTATAAAGCCCAAAAGTATTGCATACCATTCTGCCTAGGTTTAATATTAAATTATTATTAACCGAGCATCAGTTAAATTTATCAAAGTTTGCATTTGAACTAATGTATCATTCCAGTTTTCTTTCCAACATAATACCGTATCATCAGCAAAAGATTCGATTATGCTATGAGCTAAGCGTGAATCAAATATATCAATGATACAGTTGGTAAACAAAAAAGACTCTAGTATATTTCCATGTGGGACACCCATTACTAAATTAACATAATATTACTTTTTACAGTATTATTTAATTTGCTGATAGAAATCTTACACCAAAACTTTTATATTTAACAGAATCTCAAGATCAGCCGTATCAAACGCCTTCCGTGAGTCAAGAAAAATAATTGCTACTGATAAATGTTTGTTTATATTTTCGTAGATATAGCATGTGACTATAGCTAGTGCATCTCTTGGGTCTTATTTTTCCAAAAATCAAATTGGTTATCAGACAGTATGCTGTATTTATTTAGAAAACTTAGAATTCTATCATGCAATTCTCGCTCAAAAATGTTTACAATGTTGGATATTAGAAAGATTGGCCTATATTTATTAGCTTTACTAGTACAATCTACTTTATAGACGGGGACAATCTCCTTTGTTTTAAAACAATTAGAGTATATGCCTTTTTCAGATATGCAATTTACTATATGTACTAGTGGTTTATTAAAAAAATTTACAATTCTTTCTATTACAGAAATTATATCAGATCCTCCAGAAACATTGTTTAATCCTTTAATAATATCAACTACTTCATTGTAGTTAATGGATAAATAAATAAATAAAAAGCTCATGTTTGTGGGTTTTAACTTAATTTTACTAACATTTTGAATGTTTGTAAAAAGTAATTGAAACTGTTTTACTTATCAAATTAAATCCAGTACTTAAAAATATATGTATTCAGGTAATTATCAGTTCATTTTTAAATGACCACATTTTTCTTACATTATTTTTATAACTACCAATTTGTTTTTTTTTTTTTTTCATAATTTGTTGAGGAGAATTTAACAAATGACTCAGTTTTTTCTCATAAGCTAAATATTTATCTTTTAACTCGATGTTAAGGCGATTTTTATTCCAGTTAATATACAAATAATGTTTATTTTTCTTTGGTAAAAGTCCTTGGTTAACCAAGGTATTTTAGGTAAACACATCTTTTGTACATGATTTTTTTAGTGACTTTTTGTTGTTATCTATAAGTAAATCTGTAGCTTTATCAGTATCAGAAATTTCAGTCACTTTATCACAGTTAACTAAATTGCAGTTATCCGTGAATATTTTGTCATCTATATCTATTTACTTATAATATCTATTGTTGTTTTGATTCAATTTATATTGAGTTACTTCTAAAAATAATATGTCAGCATCTTCATAAGTTAACTGTGACGTTTTTATGAAAGCATTATCAATTCAAGAATGTATTATTGATCCCTATCCTTGTTAGTTAAAAGTAAGGTATATATTAGCACTTTAAAAAATTATTTAATAAATTGTTTCTACATTCATCGTTTTTCAGTAGATTAATGTTAAAATCTCCAATTTGCATATAATTTTTTACTTTTTCTTTTTCTTTCAAATATGTATATAAATGATTTATAAAAGGTTTTTATCGTAATCATGATATTGATAGATTGCGCTAATATGCAATCTTTTAATTTTTTTTTATTAGTTTAATTTTTTTTTATAAATACCCTTGTAATTCCCTTCTTTTCCTCATAATTCGTATATGAGGCATCGTTAGATATATCATTACTATATCAAAACGGTTTAATATTGAATTGTTATAATAAAATTTATATCCAGCTATACGTAGAGAAATTATTTGTTTTAACCATGCTTCAGTAGATATAACGATTAAAGCTAACAGATTTTTTCTATAAAAGCTAACATTTACTCACGTTTGACTAGAGTTTAGCTGTACTCTAATTTTTGCATAAGCAACCAATTCTTTTTTTATTTTTAGGTTCGTTATTTAAACTTACAAAATCGTTTCTAACATTTTTTTCTTACAACGTAATTTTTTTCTATACCCTCCAACTCTTCGTCGATGTTTCCACGAAGAAGAACATAATCCAGTTCATTAGACTGATTCCTTCCATTTTTTGTACACGCGTGACTTTCTAATGAATTGTATGGGTACTTTGTTTTTTGTATTTGTTTTTTTTTTTAAAGGTTCTTGTAGATTTCACATTGAGTACTATCATACGCAGCATGATTTGTTTGTTTGTTTGCATTATATATCCCATTACATATCAGTTATCTAATGGGAAATATAAATATATATCAGCTACACATTTTTTTACCGTTGTGATTATACGAGTATTTACCACATTTAAAGCAAATATTGACGTTGAAATTATTTATGATAAGACATCTAATTCAGCCAACATATAGTTTTCTTTCTTTCATGAGTAATTCATATGCTACATCTGTTGCAAATATCAGCAACTTTGCTTCGGTTTTTTCATTTACATACTTATGTACTTCACTTATCGATATATCTTTAATCGAATCAATTAAATGATTTTTCTCATAGATGTCAATTATGGTCCTAGAATCCTCCACCAAGCATATCTATTCCAATGACTTTTGGCTCATTTTTTTTTTCATTTTTTTGTAGTATATTTGAAATTCCAGGTTTACTTTTTTCACGGATAATTTTTTCCATATTATCCACATCACTATAATTTATACAACGAAAAATAATCTTATCACATACTTTTAGCACTTTCTTTGTCTGTACCGTTGATTCTCTGTTATTACGTTTATTGTATCGCTGTAAACATTATCTATTTTATGCAACTCTTTCGGATAGATAATAATGTTTGAAGTACTAGGATTTTACACTTTTGTAGGAAAAATTTATAACTTGATCATAAGTCATGTTTTGATTTTGATCACTTTCCTTCAGTAACAAATTGTTTTCTTTAGGTTTACTGTTTAAGTTGTTCAAAATATCAGTCACTCGATTCCTCGTTGATTATTTTAAAATAACTATTTTATAATATTTTCAATTTTAAGACACTATCATCATTTGATGTTAATGACTCATTTTCGTCTTTCAAGCCTTTGTAATCTTGCTTTAATGTGTTATGAGCTACTTTAAGTTTGTATAGTTTACTTCTATTGTTTTAAATTCATCCGCTTGCACTTTTACATTTCACTTTCAAACATGTGTAAGTTATATGATGATTTCTTCACTTGTGTCTTTAGGGAGTACGGTCGACAACACCGTGCAACTCACATATACCAAACAAGCTATCAAAGTACTTTAATCCTTTCGTAATAGAAATTTCTTTTATGAAATGTACTTTAACAATAATATGTAAATAAAAATACCCACTCTTTCCTCTGAATGATATTTTAGTTTAATATCTGGAGTTACTCCCTCGGGACGCAACTCATCAATCGTTGCCATCATTGCCATCCAATATATCTTCTTAGATTTTATTTTATATTAACTGAATCATTTACAGTTACACGATTAGCTTTAACCTTACCGCGTGTGAGATTGATAGTTTGAGCCTGGCCGAACAAGTTATATTACAACCCTCGATTCTACCTCCAGTCTTCGTTCTGTTGTTCGGTTTTTTCAAAAACACACCCTTGGCAATTTGTAGATGTAAAAGCAACAGATATATTACACGACAAGGGACGCAGCTATCTACATTTCTCAAAGTAGGAAAACTGAACTAAATATCTGGAGACTTCAGAAATTCACATTAATCAATCAGTTGACCAAAGTAAAGTAGTGCACGTTTACATTCAGAGAAAAAGTATATTTTTATACAAAAAAATATTTCTTCTATAAAAAAATATTTTTAGAATAAAATGTTATTTTGGTTCTCCAAGTATTTTCTCTAAGAAAACTCCGGTAAAATATAAGATTTAAAAAAATCCATGAGAAAACTTTAGAAACTAAATACTTTTCAATTAATTTAAGGTAAGTTGTGCATATGAAATTACAAGTTTTAATATATTGCATTTCTTTAGTTCTTGTCCAAAGACAGAAAAGATATTTTTAAAAAACCCAAACATTATAGAAATAGTTTCTCTATAACTAGGAACATAAATTATGAAAAAACTTTAGTGCATTGTCACAGCACTATAATTTTAGGTAAACAGTGTAGAATAAAATTCGGCTAAAAGAGCGATAATAGTAAGAACAGGCTTACGTTACGTTTTTCAAAATTCAGTTACCGTGAGGAACAAGATAGCATTGTTTGATTTATAAGGTTATGGAGATAAATAGTGTTAGATAGCCGGAAATAAATAGACGTCGTTTTGTAGCGTGGAGAAAAGCAGTGTATTGTAAGGAACAAAAGGGAAGACGCTGATAAAAGGAAAACGAGGGGTTACGGCGCTTTAGTAAATGCCTTAACAAGAACATCATCAAAGCTATGGTACTGAAATACCCGAATTTCACAAGTGAACGCACACTTCGTTCTCAAAGTAAAGAAATAATAATTTTAGTAAATGTTCTTTACGTAATTAATCATATTAATTTACGATATTAAAAACATTTTAACTTAACTTTTGTTTAATAAACGAAAATTTCAGGAATAGTAAATTTCACAAAAAATAAGTGTCATTGATACTAGCTATTACTTCTAAATGTAACCAAGGAATACTTACAAGATTTTGTTTTTGAATTATTTTAAACAAAAACAACAAAACAGGAAGTTAACGTTTATACTCGTATATAGGTATGAAAAACTGAAAGGTAAAAGCTATCAAAAACACATACATATAATAAAAAATAATCCACATAAAGAGAAAAATATAATATGTTCACTAATTTAAGCCGGTAGATTTGTCAAAACATTAAATAGATTAATTTCATTTCTAAGTAAACAAAAATCATAAAACTATATGATCTCGTTAAATTTTCTAGCTTGCATATGGTAGCAGATGCTTGATTATATTTTTAAAGTAGTTAAAACGTATCTTTTTTTAATGGAATGTTTCGAAAATAACTCAAACAGAAAATACTCTAAAGGAATACTCAATTACAATTGAAATAAACTTATTTGTAATTAATTACGTTTATTCCTTTCACATGTATTTTTATCAATAAAATAGCGGTGGTAGTAAGAACAGGCTTACGTTATGTTTTACAAAATTCAGTTACCGTGAGAAACGAGATAGCATATCATTCGCATTTAACTAAGGGGGGCGGGGGTCCGACAAAATATACTCATTGTTTGCTAGTCCATATCTCGTGACAGATTTGAGTTGACGTGACAATTTTTGGCACTGAGAGAGGATTATGATACACGTTCGAAATGACCATCAGCAGTTTCTATTCAACACAATGGCGTCGAACTGCACACCGAACTACGGCTGTTAGTGTGTCTGGCGTAATGTGCAGCACATGACTACGATTTTTTCACGTAGCTCGTCGATTGTTGTTGGTTTTTGTCAATACACATCATTCTTGACGGTCCTTCACAGGTAGATGCCCAGAGGTGTCAAATCAGGAGATCGAGGTGAGTACTGAACAGCACCTCTTCGATCCACCCTCCATCCGGGTAGAGTTTTATCGAGGTACATTCTGACATCTAGATGGTAGTGTGACGAAGGTTTTGTTGCATATAAAAAGTTAATCACTATACAGGTTTTGTAAAGCAGGCAAAAACCTTATCAGAAGTATATCAAGATACGCCTCACCAGTTACGGTACCCTCAATTAAGAAGGAACCAATCAAACCGCGCACGCTGATAGACCACACAACACAGCATCCACCGGTAGATTCACTGCCCTATCCACATAAGCGTGAGGATTTTCCGGAGCCCAGTAGACACAACTGTGGTGGTTCAAAGTTTCGTTAACTTTGAATTGCGCCTCGTCAGTCCACATAAACTTCCCTGCAAATTCCTTATCCTCGCCAAACGGTGCTGAAACCATTCACAGTAGCTATCCTTCGATCTAGGACATCCTCATTATCGCGTGTAGCAGTCTTGGAATGTACACTTTCAACTTTGCACTCTTCAGAGTACGTCTTACACTTGACTGGGTAATCCCACTTTGTTTCACCGATATTTGAGGTCTTTCTTTGTGCACATCTTTAACAGTTTCGTCGGCTTTGAATTTAGATTAGTGAGTGTAAGTCTTTTTGTATAGAAATTATTTAATTACAAACAGTGAGTACATTTTTTCGAACCCCTGTGTATTTCTCTAAAGAAGTTTTAGTGATCCAATATTTCCATTTTCTATTACCTAACAATCGCCTTATCGTTTATTATTTCCTCTAGCTGACTTTTATTTTCGTTTATGCAATAATATCTTGAACAAAATTGAGACTATATTTTTTTCTCTTTGTATTGCGTGTTAAATCTAAAAATCCTTATTTCTTATAACATTGTTTTTTCATGAATATGTTCACTTAAATCTCTAAAATAACTGAAAAATCTTAAACAGGTTCTTGAAAACAAACACATCTGAGATTTTATTTTGGTAAAATAAAGTAAAAATTTCGGCGTTCAATTATAGAAATTGTGGAGTACTTTATAAAACATATATGATCTAAACTTTGTGAATTTTCTTTGTGAATTTGCGAAGCGGTTAGTACACATCAATCAGTGGATTCGATTCACTTTTAATCCATAATTTCATTTTCTTGCTAAATATACGTTTAATGTTTTTCCGTGATCATAATGAAAACTTAAAAAAATATTACACAGTTCAGGTTTTATAAGATGCGAAATCTGATTTCATTCTTGTAGTCAAATATAAGCCTAGTCATAATATGATAAACTTAAAATCTCACTTTTCAAAAAATAATTTGGTTATTTTGACAAAAGATGACAAAAATAAGATTATCATGATAAAAAATAATATTAAGTCTTTTATTTCAAATTAAATTCTTACAAAAGCTGGCATATCGAGATGTAATTTTCTAAAATTCAAACTGAAAAAAACGCTGAACGATGTGCAGGTTAAGTTTTATCAGAACAATAAATAACGATTTTTTTTTATTACGTAATACATATTCTACTCTAAATAATTTCTGAGGCGCACATTATAGTTACATCCGGTTTTATTTATTTAAAATAAAATATATAATTTAATGTTGCTCTCATATCAATAACAACAAAACATTGTTGTAACGTTATTTAAGAGTTTACTTACTACAAATTCTTATTAAAAGGTTTATTTTAAATTAAGAATATAAATATATTCTTAATTAACAATTTGTCTTACAGAAATTATTTGAATAAGTTTTTATTTTTTATCGTGTTTAATAAAACGGTACAAAGGAAAAATAAAACCGCGAGATCTTCCACTAGTGAATAAAATATATTTTCTTTAAACGAATGATTACGAGGATTTTATTTGTTTGAAGATAATTGCACTAAAGCCGTGATCAAAGGAATTAAATTTTGAAAAATTCCTGCGAGAAAATTACGTTCTCTGAAGTTATATGGAGCTAGTGGTTTGTCGGCGCTAAAGGCAGAGGGTGTAGAAAAGAAATAAAAAGCCTCAGACAAGCGGGGATCGGTCGGTCTCCTTTTTTATTTCATATTGCTGTACTGCCTAATCCCGGATCCCGATGGAGAAACGTTAGGTCTAATTTAGTTCTCTCTGGTCTGTAGGACTGATGAGCGATCCATTGTCTGAGTACTTCTCTTCTTCCCTTAACAATGGAGATATCCAATTGCCTCCGAGCTAGAGACAACCTGATTCCTAAAATTAAGTGGTCAACCGCCTTCCTACACCACTTGTTATAGTCCAGAAACCCTCGTACTTGCATTTGTTACTTGTCTCCGGCTAAATTCTGTTGAAAACATATTACAGTTAAATAACAATATAATTAGTTCAGATCACTTCTTTCAGAATATTATTCGGTACAATTCCTTAACAAGAAAAAATATGTTCTACTAAATAGATCTTTTATTAAATAAATAATAACAATAATTACAGCCTGTTTTAATATATGTTTTACTATTCTGTCGTAGGTAATTTAATAGAGCTGAAAAAAGTTGTTGTAGATTACTCATATTATGTATTAAAATTAAAAACATATTATAACATATGCATTTTAATAATAATATTTATTTTTTTTAAATTAAATTATTTATTTTATTTTCTCTTTTATCTTCCAGGCTGCATTCTTATAATATCTTCAGTTCTAATATAATATAGATAAAAAGCTACTGCAGCCGATCATGAACTGATTTTTACCTACAGTTTTTTTTATACTTCTTGCACACTTATTTGTCAAAATTGTCATCAAATACTGCAAACAACTTTTAAAGATCACAACATATTCACGATTGTTTTAAATATATTATATATAAATATAATATATATATATTAAATATATTA
>JAAAKQ030485951.1:0-21883 GCA_010016005.3 Zanna intricata
AGAACACCGGTATCCACGATCTAGTATTCAAATCCGTATAAAAATTTTTATCTTTACTAGGACTTGAACCTTAGAAAACTGTCGACTTCGAAATCAGCTGATTTGCGATGTCGCGTTAACCACTAGACCAACCCGGTGGGTTTAATTTTAATTTGCCAACGTAATACTCTCTTTTTCACTACACATGTACAATTATTTTTTTGGGGGGCATTTTTGAGCCATTCCGTAATTATAATTTCTGAGCGGAGTTGAATAGTAGCGGTAAGCCTTAACGCGGTCCTGTTTTAATCTTAAATAGTTCCGAGAGCTTGCCTCCAAATTTTGCCTTAGACTTCGTGTTTGTGAGGGTCAGTTTTATCATGTTTATTAATTTGTTATGTAGTCCAAAGTGTCTTAGAATTTTTAGTAGGGATTCTCTGTGGATGCAGACATAAGCTTTCTTGAAGTCTACAAATTTTATCACCATGTCTTTGTTTCTTTTCCTGATGTAATCCATTGTTAGCTTGAGACTCATGATCTGGTTTGGATAGCTCCCCCAGGGTCCAAACTGTTATTTTCCTAGTTTTTTCTCGAGTTGTGAACCAATCCTGTTGAACATGATTCTTGAAATAATTTTGTATGTTGTATCTAGGAACGAGATTTCGCTGTAATTGTTAGGGTCAGTTTTCCCCTTTTTTGTGTAGCAAATTGATAAGGGCTATCATCCACTGTTCTAGTAGTTCTTCTTTGACCCAGATGTTGACAAGCTGTTTGTGAACAGCAGCCAATTTTTGCTGATCTTCCTTCATATTTTCTTATTTCCCATTTACAAAAGTCTGATCTCTCGTTGCTTTGCAATTTTTCATCTCAACCAGTATTTGGTAGACGTCTTTTATTGTGGGAGGATTGATGTTTTCTAGTGGTAGTGTTGTTAGTGCAGTGCTGGTGTTGAAGTTTAGGAATTCTGTCAGATCTTCGCAATTTAGGAATTTGTTGCAATATTTAGCAACGATTTCCGTGTTGTATTTATTGTTATGGGCCAGTTTACCGTTCTCATAATTTATTAGTAGGGTTGGGGGGAATCGTATTTTTGGAGCTTATTTTTGAAGTTTTGTAGTAGTCTCTTGACTGTGTTTTATTGAATTCTTCTATTGACTTCAGTATACCTTTATGGTGTTGTTTTTTTGTTTTATTTTGGGTTTGGATGGTTTCTTTGTTTTACTAGATTTTGGAAGGATGTTTCTGATTTTTTGAGATTGATGAAATCACCATGCTTGATGTCTTTTCTCCGCTGATTGTGACATTCACTCTTCCACCATTGATTTTTTACGAGATTTTTTTGGAGCTAATTATGCTGCATTTGTAAGGTTGTTAACTAAATCTTCGAATTTATCCATGATTGTTATTTTTTCACTTGCTTTTTGTAATTTTCATTCTTGGTTAGTTGGGTAGGGTCCATTTTTCTTTTGGTTTTAGGGGCTTGGTTTTGTTGTGTTCTTTGGGGAGTAAATTTAATTTTAATTACATAGTGATCTGTGCCTGTGTCTACTCCTTGGAGGATTTTTACATTGTAGCTCTCCTTGTGTTGGTATATGTCCATGAAGACATGGTCTAGTTGCCATTCTCCTTTAGTATAGTCAGGGTATTTCCAGGTTTTGAGTTTTTGAGATTTCCTCTTGAAATATGTGAATTTCGAGATTAGGTTGTGATTTCTGCAGAGAGATCTCTGTCTCTGCAGAATAAAGTCTTTATTTTCTTTTGGGCAGGCTATTTTCCAATGATGCCACAATATCTTCTTTCTCTGCTTAGTTGAGTATTGAAGTCTCCGATTAATTGTCTAACATGGTTTTTGGGGATGTTATTTACATACAGTAGATCCCAGCAATTTTCTGTTTCTTAATGGTCTTTTGGAGAGTTACTTTTATTATCAGTGGATGAATGAGCGTTTATTATAGTGTAAATTTTATTTTATTAGGTGACTTGAGATTCTTGAATGGAGATTTGTGATTTGAATACTTGTAGGAGTTTATTAATTTGAGGCTGACTAAAAAGCCTGTTCCAAATTGTGTGACAATCTTCATCACTCTCTTCCCAGGTATACATTTGTACGAGAGAGAGAAAGAGATGTCTTTGAAAACATCTAAAATCCTAATTCCTGAGAACTTTTCTATTGATCATGCTTTGGCAGAAAAGGAGAAATTGTGTGAATATATGTAAGAATCTTCAGAACTTAAATAATTAATAGGTTTTTATAAGTTTTTTGGTTAAGCAATAAAAGTTTTTTTTATACTTTTTTGAGTAGATAATAAGAATATTTCTTTATTTATATATATTATTTTTTTATTGTAACTCACAACCATACAGCACTAACTTCTGAATTATAGTAATCTTTTCATTTAAAATTCAGGTATTTCAATTTATTAATTCAATTTTCTACTGTAAATTACTCAATACAATGTAATTAAATTTAATACAATGTAAATTAATACAGTTTAAAAACACATTTCATCACTTCAAAATATCTTTTCCTTGAGATTCTATGGTGTCCTGGTCAGTATTTCTTATTTCCTGCAGACCCATGATGAGACTATGGTGTTGGTCCATTAGGCCAGTTATTATTTTTTACCAGTCTGCATGAGCAGGTTTATATTGTGTCCAAAATGTAGATGATTTTCTTTAGTTTGATTTTGGACATTATACTCTTCTTGTTCATCTGTGTAGCCTGTTGGGGCATTCCTGTGCTTCTGATTGCATATTATATTCTAAGTGATAGTAGCTTATCGTATCTGAATGATGCCTTCTCTGAACTCTGGTGTTTCTTTGTTCAGTCGCTGTTGCATTTCTTAAAAGACCTTTCATGATTGATTGTCAAGGAATCAACTGGGGTGATTCCTCAGTTGAGGAACTGAGTAAAAACTCTAAATGTGATCTAGTAAGTAAGGTGAGATTTAAGGATAAATAAAGCTGTGAAGTTTTTTCGATTCAGTTCATTGGAAAAATTTCTGCACTTTGTGGAAGCTCAATCTGACTTTCATTAATATTGTTATTTTGGAGAAAAGTTACAGTCTGATCCTGAATATTATGCTAATCCAATTCAATATTGTATCAATCAAATATAAACAAACATAATTATATTAAAAACTGTTACTAAAGAAACTGCTGCTGATCCAGTTGTCTCAGATACAAGAAAAGTTATAAACAGAATTGTGATCTAGAATTATCTGTAGATTACATAGTAATGTTTAAGACAGAATATTTTGCAGTAAATTCTTTTTACTGGTGACTTATAAACTGATATATTAAAAGTATTATAAAATCAGCTGGGAAACCCCTACATTAGAATGGCATCAATTATACAATAAGTAAAGCTGGATATTCATGAATCACCAATTTTTTATTGTTCATCAATGCAATTTTCGTCAAAAATGAAATTCACAAATGTTTACTGTACATAGTAAACCTTCAACCAACCAACAAGTTGAACGGTATTGTCGATTTTTATAATTTTAACACCATGTAATTATATAAGTAACATATAATGAACAACATTAATACATTATACATTAACATAAGTAGTACGGAAGAAGGCATCACTGCATTAACTTCCGGTCCGCTATCTTGATGACGTCACTCCCAGTCCCTCACAACACCCCCTCGTGCATTGAGAGAATCTGGTTGGCGGTGCATTTGCAAACATACACGTGCGTGCATCGGCGGAGCGACGGGGCCGTTTACAGTACGAAGTTTGGTGCGCAACTAATGAAAGCGGTCTAAGTCCTCGAGTGTCGATTTTTGAACCGCCGTTACAGTAGTAAGCGCGAAAAGTGCCGCGCCATGATGACCAATCCCAGCGCCTAGATTTGAAGCTGCACATGCGCTTTAGCCAATCTGTCCGCTCTAATTCTTTTGTTATAGAAACAAGGTCCTTTCTTCATTTTAGAAAAGATGGAAAATTAATTATATCATTATTTTGCAATTAAAATAACTTCTTTTGTCAGTTAAAATTCGGATAACGAGTTAGATAAAAATGTATAATATTACAACATAAATGCATATTTATACATATGTTATTTATTTTAAAAATATGTTCTATTCCCAAAAATTATTTAATTGGTGTGTGCGCATACATAATCGTTTTAGTGCGTTGAATCGTAGTGTGTTGAATGTGCAAATAATTATAAAACCAACGCACACGCAACATTGATCGTTTATAGCTATACAGCGTAAAAGTACCATGTCCAAGTTAATAATAAAACTTTAACAAAAGAAAAAATATATCTACGTCCAACGTTTACACACCTCTATTGTAATATATTAATAAATGAATCTATTAAGAAAAACACTCTCCTCTCCTGCTAATCAGGATAACGCCGATAAACTTTGTCATTGTGAAGTAACTAAATGAGTGTTAGTAGACAACTACGTCGGCCTCCGTGGCGCGAGTGGTAGCGTCTCGGCCTTTCATCCGGAGGTCTCGAGTTCGAATCCCATGTCAGACATGGCATTATCACACACGCTACAAACCATTCAACTCCATCCTCTGAATAAATAGCTAACGATGGTCGCGGGGGTGAAAAAAAAACGAAGAAAGCGGGCAACTAAACAGAATGATGGTTGACGTATCCCTCAAAATGTCTTCACATCCCCGTATCTCAAACATGTTTAAACAGGAAATTCCCCCCACGCACAATTGGCTAACTTTGAAAGCCACGATGCCACTTTGTCCAATAGAAACGTAGTATTAACATGTATTTCTACATGCGTGCTCGCACAAAGTACCACACTCAAGCCGTTAAGCCACGTACTTACTAGCAACGACTATGTGCATCCGGTCACGTACACAACTTTTGACTAATTGTCTATATTGTATGTTATGCCCCCCTTCGTCACTTAAATTCATTAGTAATTAAAGTAATTTCTTTCTTCATTTAATATTAGATATTTTAGTAAACAAAGAAAGAATATTAATTATATCATTGTTTTTCAATGAAGATAAATTGTTTCATTAATTACAAAGCAGGTAAGATGTTAGATAACAATATTATTTTTTTGTATAAATTAAAAATTTAAATATTATTTATTTCTTTTACAATTGTAATAAACTATTTTGTCAATTAAAAATAAATTATTGTTACATATAAATTATTTATTTTATTTATTATTAAAAAAATTAAATTTATTTTTAGTTATCTTGAATATTTCATTTATTTTAGAAATATTACATTTTTTCAAAACTACTTTTTATTTTTTATGGTCGCGTTTCCACACCAACCTAGAGGTAGCAATTTCAGTGCATTGAGATTAAAAATAATTGTAAGAAAAAGAAACTAATTTTTTAAACACGTTCTCACCATTCCCAATATATGACAATGGACAGATTCAACATCAGATTATATTCTGGCCTTGGAATCGTTTCATACAGCGATGCTAATAATTATATTTTAAATAAAACAATGGTCGTACATTACTGTATGGGAGTTTAAACTACTTATATTTTGTGTATTTATGTGTGTATAATTTTGTGTTAATATGTTGTAGTCCTGAAAGGACTGTTTATTACTGTTAGAGAATATTAATGAAATATTCGTTTAGATGAATTGAATGTTTTTCACGTTGTAAATAGTTCTTGTACATTATGAAATAAATTTGCTCCATAATACATACACACAACGACGACAACGATGTTAACACTTCAAAGTCCACTCTCAATGAGATAATTTACGTCTTTTAAGGCCCCAGTAATTAAGTGTTGACAGTAAGCTGTCAACAGTAATCAACTGTCGTCAGTTATGAATGACC
Organism: Zanna intricata; assembly: GCA_010016005.3. Taxonomy (NCBI): domain Eukaryota; kingdom Metazoa; phylum Arthropoda; class Insecta; order Hemiptera; family Fulgoridae; genus Zanna; species Zanna intricata. The sequence continues at coordinate 5,779 of JAAAKQ030485951.1, forward strand.
TTGAACATGTCAAAACAAGTTTATGAAGTAATTCTAAGAAACGGCTTGCACACATCTTTTACAAATTTAAATCTTCAGTGATACCGTCGTCTTTCATACCCTAATAAATTAGCTTAATTCGGATGATGTCTAACGACTTTCATTTAGTCTTCGGTAGATCTGTTTATATATCTTCTTGGTAAATATAGCGGAAAGCATACGATTCGTTCTTGGCCAATTTTTTTTCTGTTTGTGCTTTCAAACGATCCGCTTCTCTGACTAGATTTAGAGAGTTTACATAACTTTAATTATTCCATTTAGAAACATCCAGTTTGTAACGCACATTTTCCACTTGTGTAGCGGTTGTGATATGGACAATTTACGATGTAATTTGAACTCGGGTTCATCCGAAAATTGTTATGAAATCGACAAAGGAATTCAGCATTCTCCAGTCCCTTAGTGTATATTGTAGCGAATTGCGAACCAAATGTCTTAATAATATCTTCACTACTACAGCCTCGCCGTAATCCCTATCGATTCTGTGAAAATTTCTCTCCAACCATGCAGCCATCTGTCGGTATTTCGATTTCAACTCGGACCTCGAGTATGGGGAACGAAAATAAAGAATAGTATAGAATACGCCATAGACGACAGCGAGTTCTTTAATGATAAATTCATTGAAATTGCCGAGTAAACTGCGATATTCGATTAATCCCTCCATGACGAACGCTCAACTGCGAATGAAGTCTTATGCATCTTTCTCTTTATATTTCATAAGTAGGCGCATGGTCCCCACTACCATCATTTCGATTATGGGTGTGTTCGTGTAAACATTTCCCAAATTACGTACCCTTTTTCACTATTTCTGTTAGCGGAATGTAAGTTGCGATAGTATCGTGAATAATGAGATAGTAGGCAGCCGTACTGGCTGATGTAATTTTTAGTTCCAAAATCAATACGCAAGTCGATGGTTTCCATTTTAAGCGATTTTTTCTACTTGAAACAATCGATAACGATCAACGGTATATTATTTTGGAATTATATTACACTGTAAGCAGAACATTCATCTTCTGACTTGTAATAACCAAAGCGAAAGCTGGCAAACATTTCATATATCCTATTTACATTACCCTGGCGATTATGGAACGGATAGTATTGTGAATTCAAATACAGTGGTACGTTTATCAACTTACACATATCGAATTTGGTCAAAACCTTTGTGATTTTATCTTTTCTATTGGCCAGAAAACCGAATATACATATTTTAGTGTCTCGGTTTGCAAACACGTCTTTACCGTCCAAGAATGTGTTTGTGGAAGAGCCGGATATTCGTGGATCTGCCATTTACGAAAAAGCGATCGTCAACGGCCTATCTCGTTCTACTAATTCAACAATTCCAATCGCATTAACGTCAACATATTTAATTTTCCATGCCACCATCATCCCCTTCAACCTGGAGTCAGGTACCTCTTTCGATGATACAAGTATGTTTACGTCGCTAGAATATCTAAACAAAACCAATTCTTGTTTCACTTTCAATATTATATATTCATAGTCTTCGGCGAATCCCGTCAGCATACGCAGAGAAGCAAAATCTTCTCGTTTCATCTAAAGTAAATTTATCTAACACGTTAAACTTCCAACCGAAGTTTTCAAAAATATTTAACTCACTTTTATACAACGTCAGAATATTTTTTTATTGTCGTGATTACCAACTTTTGAATTCGACACAATTCCGTTCCGTTTATTTCATATCGTATCTCTTCAAATAGAAATGGAACGGCGTTGTTGGTTAATGATGATTCCACAGCCTTTTTATCACCATTCTTGATAGCCAATTTACCTTCAACCATTAGAAAACTTTTACACGGTAACGTGTACACATCTTGTTGGTGAATCGGTATCTGGATTTCATCGTTGTTATAAGTCAACGATGAGTATCGTTGTTATAAGTCAACGATGAGTACGGTAAATGGGTATGACATTCAAATGATTTTGTTATCAAATGAAACATTTTGAGACTTAGATGACCACAGATAATGTGTTTATATACTATCTGGTTTAATTTATAATCAAGTCGTTTGGAAAATCACGCATCGATTCATTTGGTGGATATAAATTTATCGAAACTGTCAAAATTGTCCACTATCCGCCCTCGTTTTACTTCTCTTTTTATCTGTTTAGCGTCCGGAACTACCGTAAGGTATTACTTCAGAGGATGATGTGAATGAAGTGTAGTCTTGTACAAACTCAAGTCGACCACTCCTGAGAAGTGCAGTTAATTGAAACCCTCGTTTTACCTAACATACCCAAGGTGTTCCATGTTCAGTACTTCAATCAAGATTAATTGTAGCCGACTCGTTAGTCTTTGGTTTTTCGAGTAATGCATCCATCATGAAGACACCTCGAAAATAATTTATTTTTAGTACTTTTTCCCCGTACCACATCAATTCGACAGCGGTCGCAGTGGTATTCCCTTTATTGAAGACGATTTAAAAAAAAATTCTTGTCGCCTCTCCCCGACAAAGTTTAAGATTTCCTTTCCCTTTCCTCCAGTCCTCACTTTTCTTTTCATCATTTTCTAAAAGATGTTTATGTTATTCTTTTTTTTTCTTAAATTTGCTTTGCTTTGTTGTATTTTGGTACATATGAGACTGAAGTCTTATTAGCATTAAAAGCAAACTTGTTTGAAAAAACTTCTGTCTTTTGCAGGCAAATAGCTTTTTGGAATTTCTAACTTGTTCCTCCTCATTGTGCCCACAGAAGTGAGATCTTGTTCTTTGAGCTCATCCACTAATTCAACAGAAGAAAAATAGCTGTCTCCTATAACATTTCTGTTTTAAGTTCACATTGGGTTGTACAAGATTCAAAACTTCCAAAGTGGGCTTTGGAAGTTTTTTTTATTAATACATTGGGTTGCACAGTAGGGAGAACTATTGACAAATAACTTGTTCTTGCATACAGTAATATAAATATCTTAATGCCTTATTTCGGCTTGCTGGTTTACTTTTCATGTAAATTATATATTCAAATCTTCCTCTGAAGGAACCAACATCTCATGCACGGTTGTATATGGTCACATGAGGAGTTAGATGTTGAATTTTAACTAACTTGGAATTCCAGAAATTGCTGCCAATTGATCACTTTGCTTTCTTTTTTTGTGGATATACTTACTGTCAAAATGGAAAGCCAAAAATCTGTTTTTACTCATCATAGCTCTATATATATTGCTTCCAGTGCTATTGGTGGCAAATAAAGAAGATATCTTCGTGGTTTGACTTAAAAAATAACACCAGCTAATTAGAGCAACTGAATAAATACTTCCGATTCAGCTTTGTCAATGTTTTCTAAATGGTGGACAGACCAAAGTTTTCTCTCCATATTTGGTTGCTAAATACGATTAGGTTAGCTTTTCATTTGTATGTTCAGCAATTTCATCAATCATATTATCATCAATGAATAAATGCCATGAATGTGTAGCGTGCATTTCCTACAATACCAGGAATCTTGGAAATGATGTTTTGAGTTGAAGAAGTAGATGGGGGTCCTAGTCCATTTGAAAGCAGGAATCTTTTTCATCATCTTTGTATTTTTTCATTCAAGTACACACATAGCAACCATTTGATTCCCAGACAGGTCTTCATCAGATTCTTGAAGAACTGACTATAATTGAGATGGTTGTCAGGATTTGATGCAGTACTGTCAAAGCCTTCTTCTCAGAAGTAGTTCTTCATTAGACAGTAAAAAATTGGGGTCCTCATCAATGTTGTCACCAAAAATTTCAGACATAGTTCAAGGTCACTTTCCTTCAACCATCAGATGTGTCAGAAATCTCCTCATTGTCAATAAAACTTTCCTCTAAAATAGTTCTTATTTCATCAGACCCAAGCGCATCTTAATTAGCCATGTTTCTTAATTATATAAAACATGCCTTTGTTAGTTATATAAAACAAACACATAGTTGCACTCAAATTAATAAATAGCAATATTTTCACATAAAAACAATTTGAAGAGTAACTCTACTAGCCTGGTAGGGTCAGATAAGACCCCAGGTGCCATTAGTGAGTAGACAATAAATGACAAACACAACTGAAGCCATGCACTGGTGCTGTTTAGCAGGAACTAAAACTACCCGATTAGGCAGTACTAGCTCTGCAAGGTTTGGCAGGAAAATTCTGAACTGAAAATATTTGGGGTTACAAAATTACTTCACCAGGATAGTTAAGGGTTAAAAAAAGTATTTTTAGAGACTGTTTATTTGATTAAAATGAATTTAATTTTAAAATTTGGTTTTAATTCATGGCACGAAAAATTGCAAAGTTTAATGCAATTTTTCTAATGTAAAACGGAATTTCAATTTGCAGTTTTCTAATGGAGGTAAATTATTCATAGTGAAGTAATAAATATTGTGAATTTGATTACATAATGCAATGAAGAAACTTTATAAAGTGTTTTGTAATGTAACAAAAAACAACTGAAAGGAAAAAATTTTTGTATTTAGAAACATAAAATGATTTGAGAAAAGAAATCATCTTGAAGGTTAAGCCAATGTAAAAATACGTTTAGAAATATCTTCGAGATTGTAATTTTACTTGTTATTGTTAAAAAACAATTCTATATCAAAACGGATAAATTAACTATGATGATTAATTTTAACAATGAACTCATTTTGATTTTCTGGTCACCGATTTGTTTGGCTAAGATATTATATTATTACCTACCTTTTTTTTCTATGTAGCATTTATAATTAAACCGTAAAATGTTATTTTCTTTTTCATTGATACATTTTTTCGTTCACAAACACATATATTTTTTTAAAATTCCTTTTCTTAAGATTTGCTTACGCCTAAGGGTTAAGTGTATAGTTCTGACATTATTTTGTGTAAAACTTATTGAAGTTCAAGTATTTTCGGTTTTATCCATCTTTGCTAAGTGTAATTATTAATTTTTTTATTTTTCCCTTTTTACAATAGGAATAATAAAATACATATATTTTTATAAGACATGATGTATAGATATAAATCATTTGTGTCATCTACCATTATACACAGTGTGTCCCATAAGTTTTAAGACTGTGGCTATAAAATCGGTACTATTAGCGGTATCTTTATGAAATTTTGGGAACTATTCACTACATCCTTCCTCTTCCCCCTTATGAAGTCTCAGCTCCATTGGATCACATGCAGCTGTTCAGTAGCAGTTCGCGTGATAGTATCAAAGTGGTTGTGGCCATAATTTCATGATGAATAAAAATAATGAACAATATGCTGTGATTACATCTGCTTTAAAGCCGGTAAAAGTGCAGCGGAAATGTTCAAGAGGTTAAAATTGGCTTATGGTGTATCTGTTATGTCTCGTGCTACTGTTTTTCAGTGCTAAAATCCTTTTGCGAAGGGTAGAGAAAACCAAAAAATTGAGTTCTCAAAAATCAGAAATTAAGAAATGTTGATATTTTTTTTTGACTCCCAAGGCATTGTCCACATAAAATTTCTTCCTCAAGGTACTAATGTGAATGCTTCATTCTACCAAGTGCTTGATTGCCTTTGCAAAAGAATTGCACGTGTTAGACCTGAGTTGTGGAAAGATCGTTCTTTTTTTCTCTTGCACAATAACACACCAGCGCATACCGCATAATTAACACTCAATTTTTGGCCAAAAATATGATTCCTGTACTCAGCCACTCATTGTACTCACCTGATTTGAGTCTCTCTGACTATTTCCTGTACCCCAAATAAAAGATAAACTTGAAAAGGGACTGTTTTGCATCGACAGACAAGATACAAGAAGCCATGACAACACAATTACACAGTATTTCAAAAGTGGAGTTTTTAAAAGGCATGAAAGATTGTGCCAACATGTGTATTACTTCTAATGAAGACTATTTTGAATAAAAAAAAATCTGAAAAAATTTTTGTGATTTTTTTTTGCGTCTTTTATGGCCCAGTCTCAAAACTAATGGGACACACTGTGTATGTTAATTTGTTCTTTCTTTCTTAGATTTGTAGAATAATAAAATCAAATAATGAATATTGTTGAATCTTCCAACATCAGAAGAAACTCATGCCTACGCAGAGTCTTGCAACAACCGCTGATTTTTACAAGTACATCTTAAAATCATATTTTAATACATTCCAGCACTATTATACAGGATTAACTGTTAATGGAAAACACAATTTTATAACTTATATGGAAAAACTATATACATTTGTAATCAAACTTTTTGTAAAAATTAATAGGAAAGCAAAGTTTTCATAAAAATTTCTCCCTCAAAAAAATTGGATTCTTTATTTTTACTGAAGCTTTATTAAAAAACATTTTATCTGTATGCCATTAGTCGTCTATAGTACCTTTTCATCTTTTATAATTAAAAGCTGTTGAAGTACACTTGTAAATTATATAACTATACATTTGCTACTACAGTAACCCATCTCCTACCTCTGCTCCCAACAGGTATGGAAAGAATTAAAATAATATTAATCCAAGAATCAATATCATAACAGGTATAAAATTTCAATAATGGTTTTACAGGTATTAGACATATATATAAAAAAAGAATAAAATAAAGCAGAGAAAACATTTGAAACTAACAAGACTGTCAACAAGCTAAACATAAATTAAAATGTACTCATTTTATAATATTAAATTAATACCACCAAATTTTCAGGGTGAAAATAGTTACTATAAAGAAATATCTGAACAATTTAGAACTCTTATCTTCTTAGAACTCTTTACCTTCACACAGACATCAATTAAAATTTTGATAACCAATCCTTGAGACAAAAAAATTACAATGTCAGATATGTATGATCTTGCCTAACTATTAATATCCAACTGTTTAAAAAACTATTACTACTTCTCCTTACCTTTTAGGAAAATCTTTAATAATGTTAACAGATTTATCACTAATTCAAAGGTAGAAATCAGGCTACAATTTCAGCTTTTATATTGAATATAAACAAATTATTTCTGAGAATAAAACAAATGAGCCTTCTGTGTCCAGAACAATTGGTTTCCACCAAAGAAATATTCTTCCATTGAGATATTCTTCTAGTGTCACTGGAAGCAGCTATTCAAAACTCTTTTCTCCTCTGCCTTGTAACTAATTGTTGTTAATGTCACGGGTAATGACATGGAAATTTTAGATGGATGTATTATTTCTCTGAGAGATACATTTGTTTCCAAACATTTAATATAGTAATTTAGTTTTTTTTGTTTATGTTTCTGTTATTTGAGAAGGGGCTCTTTACACCCCTTTCGGACTTTGGTGAATTTTATTGTTTATTGTTATTTTTATTAGTTGTAAGTTTTAGCTTTTGGTTTAATTTTTTTTTTCTTTTAAATATATTTTGTTAAAATATGACCTGTTTTATTAGTTGAAAGTTATTTTGTGATATATTTCTGTAATTAGTCATAAGGTTTAACTTTTGTTTTTAATATTTTATTTTATGACCTGTGATTTTAGTTGTGGGTTTCCATTGATATTTTTTAGTTTTTTATTATTTTATGTAGCTTTAATTAACTTTTTTCAATTTTTATTATTTTATTCCACGCAATGATAATGCACAAGCGTTTATTGCCCTATAAATAACAAACAAAATTACAAGTCTTAGATTAAGAGAGTAAGAACTAGATAAAAAAATAATTTAATTTTCTCATAAATTTTGTTTGATTACTCGTAAATTAAATAAAAATAAGAAAATAGAAAGGAAATGTTATTTTAAAGATGTAGCAATGAACAGATAATACATATTCATTGTTACATCAATGTCATAAGTCTAGGTAACTTCTAGTAATTGAACAGTGCTAATCAATCACTAATTGAGGAGTGTAAATGGTAAAGACCGTAAGTGCCAAAAAAAAAAAAAAAATTTTTTTTTGCTCAAAAGATCGTATGTTCCAAGGGTAGTAACCTGGTAATAGCCATATGTCCCAGTAAAACTTATTTTAGTTTGTAGAGACGTTGGAAGATTGCGATGTAGCATATGTACCAGCATCTGGCAAAAGTGTTTTTCAGCTCTCCTGTGAAAAAAACGTTTTGGCACTTATGGTCTTTACCATTTACACTCCTCAATTAGAAAATATAAAAAAAGAAGATATTGAAGTTGAAAATAATTAATTATTTTTTATTTTTTCTTTTACAGGCATTTCCATCTCATACTCTAGTTCCACATGTGATTCTAACTCTCTTCTTTGACTGATCGATGATTTTCCTTTTAACTTTCTATCCATATTTGTTGCCTTTGGCAGTTCCTGAAACAAAACCATAATTTTAAATCTTTTAAAATGTTAAAGATGTTATTATTAGTCAATACAATTTGACTAATTATTTCACAAAATGTCATTACAAGGGTGAATCAAATATAAATGACAATTTTATTTAAATTTATTGATTAATATACACAGTTCATAACTTCGTTATTTCTCTAGTCTCCTGCATGATCTATACACTTTTTCCAATGATTTGGAAGCATGAATATTTCTTTATAAAAGGTTTGAGCATAAGTCATCAACCAATTGTGCTCGCACTCCTCAATGTCTTTATTGTCTTTGAATCATTCTCTCTGAGCAATTCTTTCAAGTGCACAAACAAAATATATACACAGAAGAACAAATCTGGACAACACACTCTGAAGAAATCTATAGGGAGGGTAGTCAAGTGCATTTTTTCCAATTTATCCCTTGTCAAAATTGTGGTATACAGCCTGGCTTTGTCATGGAGACGGATGATATCTCTTATTGGGCATACTCCATCTTTGTTTCAGTAGGCGACTTTTTTGTCTGTAGTAGTTGACAATAGTAAACGGTATTCACTGTTCATTGATTGTGGAGAAAATCACTGAGTAAAACTCCCCCTGAGTAAAAAAAAATCGTTGCAAGAACTTTTACGGTTGTCAGGCGGGTTTTGACCTTCAATAAGCAGCCCTCATCCTTCTTATACCAATCCTTACTTGCCATTTTTGAATCTGGAGTGTAATGATGAACCCATGTTTCATCACATGTAATAATGTACCTCAAAAAATCATCCCCTTCTTGCCAAAATCAAATTCAGAAGCCTCTTGCAGACCTCCAACCTGATCTATTTTTGATTTTCAGTCAACAACCTCAGAAACCATTGAGCACTAAATTTTCTAAAGCAAAGATAATGAGTGATAATGGATTGGGCACTCCCATAGGTGATACCAACTTCTGATGCAATTTCTTCAACAGCGTACCGGCAATACCTTCAATAAGATCTCGAACAGTATGGATGTTGTCAGCAATGAGACTTGACCTTTTTGGCATCGATCATAACTTTTATTTTTACACTTTCTCACCTGCCCTTGAATTGTCTGGCCCATGTATACACTAGGTTCTGAGACAGTTTATTGTCTCCAAACTGTACTTTTAAACGAGTTAAAATTTCTACGAGTTTCATGCCTTCATTAGTTAAAAACTTTATGATATGTTGTGCTGATATGTAACCTCTTGTTCAATATGGCTGTACTGATGACAGAACAGACAAGAGGAGCTGACCAAGCTGGTTCCCTTCTCTACCTTACTGAACATTAACCTCCAACTTTGCCATCCAGCTCAGAACTAGAATAGAAAAATTACCATTTAAATTTGATTCACCCTCATGAACAAATGATTGTCTAATAATTACAACAAAAATCAACTTTTAAAAGGTGAGATAAAATGCTGGAAATTCCAAATGGCCATCATATGGACTACTAACATTGTTTTAAATAACAATATGAGTAAGTCAGAAATATTTTAATAATTTAAAAAAAAATTATGACAACAAAATAAGATCAACAAATTAATTCGTATCATTTTTTAAATTTCAATTTTATTTATAAATAATTATCAAGGAACTTTAATGCTAAAATAATACACATAAGCACAGTTTCTTAGATCAAAAAACACTAAATCCATGTATTAGATCATCCTGATTGAAAATGTACATGCAAATAAGATTATGTATAAATGAGAATTAAAACAAATTTTTTTTTGATAGTATCATTTTACAGAGTGCATAACTGACAGAAAAGATAAAAAAACTCAGTTTGATAAACATCATTACCGATACATTAACTTGTGCGTGCTATTAAATTAAAATACGACAGAGATATCTAGGTGTTCAGAAGGTTAACCAAGACATTTTTATTGTTATTATGTTTATGCAGCCGTGTGGTGGACATCTGTTATCATGAAGAAGAACAATTCCTGATCTCAGGCTTCTCCATTGTTAGTTTTGGATGGCACAAAAAGTTTAAAAAATATTTAACAATAGACCTGTAATGTGATGGATGTTCAGGTTCCATGAATCAATATAATCGCCATGATTTTCCCACAAGACTTATTTGAATTATTTTAGTGTAGGTGAACCAGAATGATGCAACAGCATGGACTGCTGTTTCAGCTCAGCATTGTCATACTAAATTCATGTTTCATCACCAGTAACAATATTAAACAAATGTTCGTCTCCATCGTGATTAAAGTGGTCAAGAAAAGCATGTTCAAATGTTATTCTGTGAACTTTGTCAGCACTTGTCAACATTTTTGGCACCCACTGTGTACGCAGTTTACAATAGCCTACAGAATCAGTCCCAACTTTCAACAGGGCTGTTTTTAAACTTCTGAAAATTCTAGAGAAAGATTGCTATCGTAGAGCGATAATTTTCTCTTTATTTTGCATTTACATATTCAATCACATTATCAGTCCACACATTAGGGGACCACCACTTCTCTGTTCAACATGAAGATTTGAACAGTCTTTCTTAAACACACGACACTATTATCTCCCTTTTCCTTCACTCATTGTGGTAGGCCCATATATTTTACACAATTGACAATGAATTTCAGCAGCATTATATCCTCTTCCGTTTAGAAATCTGTTTACTGACTGAACTTAACAACTGATTGGATCTGTTATTACTGCACTAATTTTAACAAACTGTCTCACAAAAGCAAACAACAATGAACTGAGGCAGTGTGACAGTTACATGCCCAAGAGACCACTTAAAACTATGTGCATGCACAAATTACTACTCATCAACTTTCTCTTTTAAACCACCTAAAAGTATAACAGCACGCTAATAGTTGCGGTATCATACGCAACTATTAGCTCTCAACTGTGAGAGCGTCAGTCATTTCAGGTTTGACTCATTTTTTCAATGATGACTTTTACTGATTCAGGCAGACAGGAAGGTGTTGTTTCAGAGACAAAGGATGAATTTTTTTTTCAGGGCGAAAAACACTTTTGTGTTATCAATGCCTGGACATGATATGTTTGTTTAACAAAAACTGAATAGTTAAAAATTAAAATTCCTGACAGACAAAAATACGTCTTCAAAGTAAAAAGCCTGTAATGCACACTAAAAGCGAAATAACAATATAAAGATATATCATATATATCTCAAAATATTAAAATTACAATCTGCATTACAGCAAATGGCATGAATATTTGGAACATACTACAGTAATTTATATATTTGTATATATATGGACAGCTATAAGAAATCCTAAAACAGATAAAAAAAAAAACTTCAATATCCCCAAAAATTGTTTGCTTGTTAACCCCCTAATTTAAACTTGCGACGCAATGCTGCACAACAGATACAATCCACAAGGATATGGTGCACTGTCAGTCAACAGTTGCAACAAGCACAAATTAGTGCATCTGTTTGAGTCATCAGATATTCATGAGTGAGCCTAGTGCTCCCTATTCGCAAATGTCAAATAATAACCTCCTATCGATGGTTATTTTTGCATGAGGAGCGTCATAATGAAACAGGAATTAATTGGGTGAAGTTTATTGTTCATGGTAGCTCATCCCACTCACTTTGCCAAACATCATGAACAAGCCTCTTCAGGAAGCAGAAAAGATTGTTAGAAGCATTGCAACTGTAAAAGGAGGCTGGAAACAATTCTCTTTTGCAGTACTGTCTGCAAGTTCACTGCCTGAAATTCCTATAGGGCTGGGGATCCAGCAGAAGGTGACTGTTGTATTATGACTAGTCATTTGCAAAATAACACACTGCATCTCAAAAACAACAGGGTGTCTGGAGTATACATACTTCAGACATTCATAATCATACATTCTTACGAGTGTAAGAAGACATACATGGAATCTGAGCAAACAAGAAAATGTCAAAATTGTGGACTAACCATATGTAAGGCCCTATTTATAGCATACAGTTCTATGATGAAAATACTGGTGATGCTGGGAAGACCAAACATGTATATTCTGTTGCCAACCACAAAACCACAGCCAACCTAATTAACGCTTTTAGAGTCGTCTATATACACTGTAATAACAGGATTCATGCTGTTCCAAACATATATATTCTGTTGCCAACCACAAAACCACAACCAACTAAATTAAAGTTTTTAGACCGTCCGTATAAACTGTAATATCAGGATTCATGCTGTTTCTCATATTATAAAATTCATTTTGTATAACAACTGGATTTGTGTTCTTTTTATTATATTGACAAAAATCAAAGCAGTAATTAATGAGAGAAGACTGCCAAAGGGATTAATAACACGGGGCAACTGGACTGGAGGTAGCTGTGTATTTAGAGCTGAGAAAAGATGTGAGCTGTGATGTTTAGTAGAGCAATAGATCTTGGCTGTTCATGATATCAAATCTGATATTGGTTAGAGAACACTACATTAAATGTTGGATGATCGTTGCACTTTAATACGAGCTACGTTAAGTGTAAATCATATGATTCTATTTATTAGAAAGGATCTGCTCACCATTTTCTACCAGCACACTTACCACAAGACTCAATCGAATAAAAATCACCTGTAGCAAGATGAATGAATGAATAATGGATGGAATCCAGCATTCTGAAAGTGGTGGACCAAGCAGTTGAATAGGCCACACAGTTGTAGTCCAAGCAGGAACAGATTAAGCTCAGTATAAGTGCAACATTAATATTTGATCAGCTCTTCATCAGGTACTAGATAAAACTCTCAGCATGTCCAATATTTTTAAAAATTTTAACTTCAGCTCCGTTAAATGTGTTACCCATTTTAATCTTTGATCAAATCACATATTCAGAAATCTAACCCATGTGAATATTTGATAGAAACCAACATTCTAACCTGAATACAAATTAATCAGCATTAAATTTATCCACATTACCTCACTTCTACTATCTGGTTTGGATCCCAGTCGGATACGGCATTTTTAATGTTATAAAACATCCACTCCATTTTCCATGCCAAAGCTTATGTGGTGAATTAATCGTCCTTAAAAAAATTCTAATTAAATTCTAAATATTAATAATATGTAATACTCTATAAATCCGACTTACCTCTATATCAGATACATCTGACATTTCAAAATCACTAACATATTCTCGACTGACTTCATCCCCTGAAGATTCCTGCAAATGAGATACATATATCTTTCAATAGATAAATTTTAGATAATTTAAGATAAGTTAACTATAAGAAAATATACATCAAAAATTAAAATTAAAAAAGCACAATCAGTCAGAGAAATCAAAACTTAGGGTACATTCTTTACAAACAGAATTTCAAACATTTAATACAACTAATTTAAACTTAGATGATATAAAAACAATCGAATACACCAAACACAAAACAAATAGGGTCATTGTGATGCATGAAAAGAATGTAGACTTAATTTTTATTTTCCTGGCAGCAGAGCTCTAGAGCTATGCTGCATGAAGGAAGTATAGGGTACAGTCAAGAAATGGGTTATGGGGTTTTTTGCATTTCTCTACATTTCATGACCCAGTAACACAAAAAGTGAGGGTAATGTTCATACGTATGTGAACTGGCGCAATTGAATCTTAATAACTTTTGACTGGATAAACTGATTCTGAAAGAAATTTTTTGCATACTTGTGCATATGTAGCTATTAGCGGGTAAACTTTGTGGTTAGTATCTCCAGGGGATAGGATAGGATAGGATAGACAGTTCTTGGGGTCAATTTTCTCAAAATTTTGTTAACATAACCCCACTTTATATTAAATTCATATAAACATGTACATACACGCATTCTTAACTTTTTTTAAAAGTTTTCCCCAAATAAAAAGCTATCTTTTTATTTACTGCATACACTTTTTATGCAAATTTTATTTTGTCTTCCTAGATGCAAGTGACCCCAAACAAGGTACTTGATGGCAATATTGGGGGAGCTGATCAACATTTAATAACATATTTTTTTAATCTGTTAAAACCTTTTTTTTGTTTATTTCTATATGTCATTATTTTTCCACTATACACAAGTAAATAACCAATGCCAGACAATTATTACAACTTTGTTGTCAGTTTTTCTTTTGCACCATCAAATTATTTCAAATTTATATTAAACTTATGTAAATAAGAAATAACAATCAAGTAAGTTATAAGAAAGAAAAAGCTACAAAATCTATCCACATTAGAAGAGTATCCAAATTGTTCTAACAGTTCAGTTTTTATCAGTCACTTTTTTACAATCATGAAAAAATCTTTCATTATTGTAACTATGAATACACAGTTCTGAAACTTTGCAATCCCTTAAGTAAAAATTATTTATTTTTATGTTAATAACTTTATTATTTTAATTATTTTATTTTGTAACTAAGTAAGTCCAAAAGTTAAGTAAAAATATAGCTTAAATAGTAATGCAGATTACACATTAATTATTAATCTACTCAGATAAAAATTTCTATTTACTCTTTAAAAACTGTCAGATGCATACTAAGTCAAATAAAAATGGATTAATACTAAACAAAGAAAAATAACTTATTGAATCTCAAACATAACTATAGAAATAATTACCAGTATATTAAATGAAAATGTTTAAAATACTCTTATTTATATGAATGTTTTAAAATATTGTTCTCTATAATGTAGGACAATTATATAACTTTCATGAAGGAATAATGAATATCTTACACAAAATTATATCCTGTTCCTTTTTAAGGGGAAAATGGCAAAAAGGCTAGACCCCCAAACTAGTTTTTTTTTTTAAGATTTCTTTTCTTCTTTTACAAAGAACATATAATTATGTGATAAGTGAAGACAGAAATGATTCCTTATTTCAATTTTGTAGAAAAAGTCTGATGATGACAGTAGTGTAAAAAGAATAATAACTGATAAAAAAAAAAGAAAAGAAAAAATATTTTAAATACTTTTATAAAAAAAAATTGATTTTGGAGAATCTTTTCACATTTATTTAAAGTCAGTGCATGACTCTGTAAAGACTGCTCTATGGAAAACTTATTTTTATAACAAAATGTTCACACACTAAACAAAAGGAAATAAAATGATTATATACATTACATTAATATATAAGTATTTACTGTATAATATATACAGTATATTAATATAACATACATTAATATATAAGTATATTATTTACTGTAATGATTATTACAATAAATAATATAACTTTTACAAATTATCATGCAAGTATAACATTAATAATGGCACATAGCACATATGTATTAAATACCTGCATTGAATAACATGTTCAATACCAAAGCTTATCTAGAAAAATCTTTTATGTAGATTCCAAATAATTCAAATGAATGAAGATTTTTTATTATAATTAAAATATCATTAAACTGAATAATAACTTATTATAGAAAAATAAAAGCAAAATTTAAGGTAAATTATTATGCCATTATAAATTGTAAATAAAACTATTGTTTAATGATGCACATTTTTTCTAATAATGTAGCCTGCAGTGTTAACACAACAGCTGTGAGCTATAATTCTCAATGCTGCTGCAGGATTATAGCTTCAAAGATCTCCATCCCATGGATTACAAATTAATTATCTTACTCCAGTTTTTCAAGAAAAAATCCAATGTGATATCAACTATAATTACCAATTATTACTACATCTCTATCCAAATAGTTTAACAAATAGTCTTTCAACAAAACTTACAGATCAATACATGCACCCTACTTTTTATATCTATAGCTGGTTAATTTCCACTATCAATGATAAAATTTTTAATATACTGATTTATTTTTTTTCTTTATCTGTTTAGCCTCCGGAACTACCGTAAGGTATTACTTAAGAGGATGAATGAGGATGATGATGTGTATGAATGTGAATGAAGTGTAGTCTTTTACAATCTCAGGTCGACCACTCCTGAGAAGTGTGGTTAATT